>JAXCGZ010014535.1:0-12500 GCA_037179515.1 Halocaridina rubra
AGCTTAAATCCATTATTACGAGTTCTGGTTTGATCATGAATTTTTAAAACTTTATTAATATCTCCCTTGTTAATCCCTTTAAACCATTTATACACTTCAATCATATCCCCCCTAACCCTTCGCATACACACACACAGACTCAGGCATAATAATAGACAGAGAAATGTTTTCGTAGCACGTCACGTTACGAAATAGAAAAAAAACGCCGATAACAGAGCGAATGTAAAAAGATACATCAACATTTCATTTGTAAAAAAAAAAAAATATAAAAAAAAAATAAAAATAAAAAGATTGGTGTTCCATCAACTACCTAAAAATAACTTCTTTCCCATCATTGGGATTGGCGAAAATTCAATTAAAGATTTTTGACGTTCGATATAAAGATGATATAATTCATTCTCCTCTCTCTCTCTCTCTCTCTCTCTCTCTCTCTCTCTCTCTCTCTCTCTCTCTCTCTCTCTCTCCTCTCTATCTATCTATCTATCTATCTATCTATCTATCTATCTATCTATCTATCTATCTACCTGTCTATCTATTTATTTATCTATTTATCTATTTATCTATTTATCTATTTATCTATCTCTCTATCTCTCTATCTCTCAATCTCTCAATCTCTCAATCTCTCAATCTCTCTCTCTATCTATCTATCTATCTATCTATCTATCTATGTATCTATCTATCTATCTATCTATCTATCTATCTATCTATCTATCTATCTATCTATGTCCACACGCATTCCAGCCCATCTGTAAGTCTCAAGAGATTAGGGAACAGGCAAAGGAATTTTGCATTTCAAAAGCACCAAATGTCACATCTGTTTTGCCTAATTGAACAGGTCCCGGTGACTGATTTTGCCAAATGGCAGCACAAAAGCCCAGGACCCGAAGTCAATAAAAACACAATTCACGGAGCTCTTGAACAGAAGTCTATAATAACAAAAATTATGCAGTTACGGTACCACATTCATTAGGGGCTTTTGAAATTGACAGATCCTTCCCAAATGCAATCGACATCAAGAGATGTTCTTCAAGTCTACGACCTCGCTTTTGACTGTGATTATATACTCATCCATTCGGTCATTTTAGGGAGAAATGACACCTGTTAATTATATAAACACATCTCCAATTAGTCTTGTTGTATGGCCATCGAATATTCAATGGAGAATTCTTCCGATTATTGGTCAAGCAACTCCTCCATACATCCCACTTCACACTCTAAAGACAGATTTTTGGTCAAGCAACTCCTCCATATATTCCACTTTACACTCTACAGAGAGTTTTTTGGTTAAGCAACTCCTCCATACATTTCACACTCTAAAGACAGTTTTTTGGTCAGGCAACTCCTCCATATATTCCACTTCACACTCGAAAGACAGATTTTTGGTCAAGCAACTCCTCCATACATTCCACTTCACTCTCTAAAGACAGTTTTTTGGTTAAGCAACTCCTCCACACATTCCACTTCACACTCTAAGGAGAGTTTTTTGGTTAAGCAACTCCATATATTCCACTTCAAACTCTAAAGACAGTTTTTTGGTTAAGCAACTCCTCCATACATTCCACTTCACACTCTAAAGACAGATTTTTGGTTAAGCAACTCCTCCATGTATTCCACTTCACACTCTAGAGACAGTTTTTTGGTCAAGCAACTCCGCCATACATTCCACTTCACACTCTAAAGACAGTTCTCTGCCTTAATTTACAAAATTTTCAGGAGTTGTCAGTGAACGGAAACGAAAATATAAACAAACAAAAAAATTAGTAATTACAAACACACCGACACAACAAACAAAAAACAAACAAAAAATGCAAAAATGGAGTCTTGGGAACAAGATGAGGATTACGAGGAAATGGATGAATTGAATATACAAATATATACATTGATATACATTTAGTCACCGTAGCTCAGGCGGTAGCGTCCGCGACTTTGAGGCGTCGGGTCGAGGGTTCATGTCCCGCCACAGTCTGAAGTTAGCAAGGGCATGCACTCAGGGTAACAATGACATCTGCCAAAACAAGTCCTTCGCAAGAAGGCAATCGTCCTAGCCCTTAATAGAAAAGGGAGTCTGTGACGTAAAAGACGCTTTGTACACAGATATACATTTATACACATTTATATACATTTTTATGACAGAATGAGTGAACAGATAAGCGGCATAAACAGGAGAGTAAAATAGATGATATATAGATAAGTTAAAAAAAAAGTACTTAAAAACAACAATCTGAATTTGTTTTGCAAGCACGTTTATCAGCTGCTCTTAGTTCCAAACACGAAGTATTTGGTGTACGAGGATGTATGTTTATGTAATCTGACAAGTTACAGCACTCCCAATCTCTGTTTTTTCTATGCTTTATGATTCTTTATGCCCAGGCCCGATGAGGGCAGTTTTCTTCACCCGTTATGGTGTCAGGCTAAAAAAAAAATAATAATAAAAAAAAACACACACACACAGAACCTAATTTTTTTACAATCACATTTTTCAGTTGCACTTATTTCCAAACACGAGATATCCAATCGAATATGTTTCCTGTAATTATTCCCTAAGACCCACAAATCTGCTTTTTTTTTTCTTGCAAGCAAATTGTTCAGCTGTGCTTAGTTCCAAACACGAAGTACCTGTTGTCTAAGCGTGTGTGTTTATGTATATTACTCATTTTAGGTTAAAAAAAATCATGAATTTAAAATTACATGGTTATTGCGAGGAATGAGCTATATAGTCCAAAGTTCCCAAGGTTCAATAATAGGACAGGGCTTTTTGTGTGCCTAAAGGGACTGGAAAAAACTTATAATTGTAGGATAAAGAGAATTGTCGTAATATTCAACATAAAAGTTACGTTTCTCCTGAGTCTTCTACTATTATTACTACACTTGCGACTACGAATTTGATAATAATAATAATAATAATAATAATAATAATAATAATAATAATAATAATAATAATAATAATAATAATAATAATAATAATAATAAATAATCAAAATAATAATAATAGCAATAATAATAATTTATATTACTACTACTACTATAATCATCATCATCATCATTATTATTAATATTATTATTATTATCATTATCATTATCATTATTATTATTATTATTATTATTTTTATTATTAATATTATTATTATTATTATTATTATCATCATCATCATCTTTGTTCGGTGTACGGTTAAACCCGAGGGCAAACATAAATAGATTAAATCCAGAACATGAATCAAAAGCATTATAAACGTTTCTAGCTATCAAAGAGTTACTTTTTGAGTCATGAGTAAATTGAATTCGTCCCGAAAAAAACGTTTTGGTGAAATGAATCCCTTTGAGAGCTCTGTAATATTTATGTATGTTTTGGCAAGCTTGAGGTATAAATCTGCGGATTTTTATCTCCCTAAAAAAATATATGAGCTTGAATTTTGTGATTATGAGAATGAATTGTATCTCCATTGACTTGCTAGCTCTAAAAACGTACTATTTTTTATCTCCATTGATTTGCTTACTCTAAAAACTTTTTTTTTTCATTATTAGTATGAAAATGGGAAGGATAATAAAAATCTACTTTCTATGGCAAAAAGATAAGAGCTTAAGACATTTCAAAAGACAGTTGACAGAGCTCCTCTCCGGTATTCAAAACTATTGTTCATTGACATGTCATTAGTATATACATAGTGTGGTATCAGCCTCACCTTCAAAGCCCTAAAAGAATTGGGAAACCATTTTCAAAATCTCTTTCAAGATGTGAAGAAAGAATAAAATTGTACTCACCTATTCTTATGACTGCAGGCAGGGCTAGAGTTTGTGGTAGAATCACCAAAAAAAACATAATTGCAAATGAGATTGACCATGATCCATGATGTAGAGAAGCTCTGAATGGTCTATCACAAGGCAGCTTTTCGTTGTGTACACTTCGAAGCTGTGGTGAGGTTACGTCCCTCCTTTCTACCAAACTGCGCGTTAAGGAAACATTTCTCTTTCTTCCACTTTCCTGTAAGCTATTTAAACTACATGATGGAAAAGGCAGTCTAGCTGGTCCACGCACTACCGATCTATACTGAGAAGTATTGACTTCCATATTCAATCTTTCTCGTATATGCTCCAAACACGGTAGAGTTCTTTGATCAGGATATCGCATAACGTCAGTAATCTTATCAGTTGTCACAGACAAACTGTTTTCTTTTGAGGTTCTGATGGAAAGTGCTCCCTGATTCTGAGAGGGCACAGCATTATCTGCCAAAGCAACTTTTCCACGAAATACTGAAAACAGTGATTCTTGCAGCCTAGCGTTTAAAAACGGATCCTGAAAATGGGTGATTGCAATGCCTTCTCCAGCAACAGCATAGCTACACATTTTCAATTCTCCCGACGTTTGCTCTGAAGGGACAGTATGCCGACTGGCTCCGGGTTCATTCCTGGCTAGGGCCAGGAAACCTACTGCTTGCCCACGACTGGCACTCACCTCCTCGGAATAAAATAAGGATTTCAAGGATTCCATATCATATCTCAACAAACAAAACGGGTACGAAACAGATTTTACTGAACTCTTGGTAATATCCAATGGCCAACAGCTCAGCAAACGTAGAGCAATACTCACCAGGTCAAAGACACTTGAATTTCACTGATTTTCAGATGAAATTTAATTTTGACTTTCATGGTTAGCATAACACTGACTGCAGTTTCTGATAATGCATCGGTTGCATGCAGGTTAGAATGGACTTAAGTATGGAGCATGATATCTCATACTGTATCATTACCATACAGATCAAATACAGATTTTCTTTCCAAATAATGGGACAATTGCTCTTTCATGAGAATTTCATAGTCATTAGAGTAATATGAAATTAGATCTTGAGATACATTTATGCATGTTATCAGTCCTTTGTGGCCACGAATTACAATATTTTTCTGGTTCTCACGCCATCATCTTTTGCCATTCTCACTAAACTTCACATTTTTATCACTGTTTACGATATATTTCATGAGAAAATCTCAAAATGTGTCACACTTTTAGCTGTGACAGTAAACATATATCAACTTAACACTTGGTACAGATAATTTTATTCCTGTTTTTGTTATGGACGGTCAACTATTAAAATAAAAAAAAAGTTTAAATATTAGGTGGTCATATAATAAAAGACTGAAATAGAGAAATAATCTATCAGTAAACAGTCACCAAGGCGTAAGAATTTTGCACATAGAGCATTTTCCAGTGATTTAAATTTAACAATGATGGAAATGAAAATAAGTGTTTGCATGTAAGGTAGGTGTGTGTGTGTGTGTGTGTGTGTGTGTGTGTGTGTGTGTGTGTGTGTGTGTGTGTGTGTGTGTGTGTGTGTGTGTGTGTGTGTGTGTGTGTGTGTGTGTGTGTGTGTGTGTGTGTGTGTGTGTGTGCGAGAGAGAGAGAAAGAGACACTATCATACTTCTCAACTATAAAAAAAAAAAAATTACGAAGCCACTCTCTTTCCTAGCTTAAACGTAATTAAAAAGTAAATTGCGTTAAATATTTTGCCGACAAAATCAATAATAAATTCAATCTATTTCTCTAACCTATCTCTTCTTCCTCCTGTACTCTATTTCTGGCATGACAACTCCATGAATCTCTTTAATTAATAAGCAAATTATCTCCCAATCTTTTTTAATTTATCATACCAGTAACTCGTCTAGTACGGTCTTGCAAAATTCCCAAAGTCTGGACTCATTCATTGAAATCTCCTGACTTTTTGTTACCGGTTTTACGTCACGGACTCCCTTTTCTACTAAAGGCTAGACGGTTCCTTTCTTGCGAAGGACTTGTTTTGGCAGATGTAATCGTTACCCTGAGTGCATGCCCTTGCTAACCTCAGACCGTGACGGGGCGCGAACCCTTGACCTGACACCACACAGTCGCGGACTCTACCTCTTGAGCCACGGTGACTACTTTGAAATCTCCTGACTTCATTTAATTTTTCTAAAAACTCGGTAAAGCAGCAATGCGTTATGCATTACGCCTTTTAGAACTGACGTTGCGTACTCTCAAGCATTTTATTTGCGTTTTTAAGTGGTATTCAGTGTCATTAGCTTCCTTTATGATTCCATGAGAGAGGGAGGCTAGAATATTTTCCTCGTGTTCTCCTGCGTGTCTTAAGAGTCGACTATATTGGGAGGAGCCTTTTCTCAGCCACTGATAAGTCAAGGCAAAATACTTTGATTCCTTGGGAAAAGAAAATACAGATGAGGCGATTCCTAGTCCCCTCGCTCCTCCCAATATAGTCGACTCTTACGACACGCAGGGGAACACTAGGAAAATATTCTATCCGCCCTCTCTCATGGAATCCTAAAGGAAGCAAATGACTTTGAATACCACATAAACGGCTAGAATATTTTCCTCGTGTTCCCCTGCGTGTCGTAAGAGTCGACTAAATTGGGCGGAGCAAGGGGACTAGGGAACTCATCTGTATTTTCTTTTCCCAAAGAATCAGAGTATTTTGCATTGACTCAGCCACTACCTTTCTAAGGGGAAATTGGTTCCTGCATTTAGATAGAATGATTCCATGCGACGAGAAGCGAGCACTGGATATGGAAGTACAGGGAAGAAGAAGAAGAAGAAGAAGAAGAAGAACCATGACAAGGTGGAGAGCTTGCATAGCAGCGGAAATGAGAAAAAAGGGTCTAGATCCTAACATGACAGGGGACAGACGCAGGTAGAGGGGACTCATCAAAAACAACGACCCTGTATAAAGACGAGATAATAAACCAAACGAAGAAAAATAATAAGATTTCATGTAAATTTCAGTAACTTGAAGATTCCATTGGGTTTTCCTTGATTCTAAACCAATATAAGTTAGAAACCCCCAGAAATGTATCTTTAGTCTTGGTTTTAGGTTCCGGTTTTACGTCACGGACTCTCTTTTCTACCAAGGGCTAGGACGGTTGCCTTTTGGCCAAGGACTAGCTTTGGCAGATGTAATCCTTACCCTGAATGCAAGCCCTTGCTAACCTCAGACCGTGACGGGGCGCGAACCCTCGACCTGAAGCCTCAAAGTCGCGGACGCTACCGCTTGAGCCAAGGTGACTACTGAAATGTATCGTTAGTCTAAAAACCTAAACAACTAATTATTCAAACCGCTGTTTTCCCCTCTTGACATCTCAAAACTCTCTCATACTCTTATCTCCCCTTTGTCAGACCTATTTCAGACCTATTTTTGCCTATTTAGAAAATGACACAATCGTTTCTGAAGATGATCTTGAAAATAACAGTCATTTCAAAGTGTTCTTTACCGTCTACTTTAAACGGCAGATAATTATTTCAATTTCGTGTTCCTTTTTACCCCCACCCCCCGTATGCTACAGACAAGATGAACGACACGAAGTACTGTGTTCCTTTCTAACCCCCCCCCCTCGTATGCTAAGACAAGATGAACGACACGAGGTACTGTGACGGACAAGCTAAGGCCTCTTGATGCTCCAGATGTCTCTTAACCTGTCACTTCTCGTCAGGATTTATTTTTGGAGACACGCTGTCTGTCCTCGTCTTCCCTAGACGAGTACTGGAATAATCTTCTCCAACTCAGTTTTCTATCTTTAGTACTCCACTTCAGATGTCGAGGTAATTATTTCCTTATCAAGTAAACGCAGATCGACAGAGGTACTCGACATTACTCCTCGACATTAGTTCAGATTCCTTAAAATGGTGATTGGAGTCTTACTTGAATAATGTTTGTACTCGACCCAGATTTTAATTCATTTGTAATAGATTCTTTATTAATTATTATTATTATTATTATTGTCATGGTCATGGTCATGATCATGATCATTATGATTATTATGATTATTATTATTATTATTATTATTATTATTATTATTATTATTATTATTATTATTATTATTATTATTATTATTATTATTATTTATATTATTATCATTCTCACTCCACAGCCTTAAAAACAATTTTCTAGGTACGTCCACTCACGACAGTGTCACGGATTTTCTATTGCAATTTCTCAGCTGTTTCTCAATTCATGATGGGTCCTATTAGGCAACTTAGAAACCAATGGATTGGTATTTCTTACCCTTATCGATCTTTTTTTTTTATCAATTCCTTTATGTAACCACTACTTGTTGTTTGTTGTTGTTCCGGTTTTACGTCACGGACTCCCTTTTCTACCGATGGATAGGACGGTTGTCTTCTTGCGAAGGACTTGCTTTGGCAGATGTAATCCTTACCCTGAGTGTATGCCCTTGCTAACCTCAGACCGTGACGGGGCGCGAACCCTCAACCTGACGCCTCAGAATCGCGGACGCTACCGCTTGAGCCACGGTGACTACAACATCTTGTTTTTATTTCTGTATTTTTCTTTTTTTCTCAAAGTTAGCCATATTTTCCTTCCATCTCTAAATTCCAAGTTCTTCTCCCTTCCTGCTGGAAAATTTAATGGAGACCTTTATCTCTATTCTACTTTTTTTTTTTTAAGTGTATGCTATTTCGGCTATATTTTGAGGGGCTGTGGATGGACAGAGGTAGCCCCCAGGAGCCTAGTGAAAACAGCGACCCCATATAAAGAAAACAATCGATTAACGAATATGAAGAATATTTTAACCCTCTGAAGGTAACGCAGCATTAGAGAATCAGTATTAGGCAAGCACAAATGATTTGCCTTCGAAACATTCCTCAAACAAGTTTTTTTTCTGCTTTTAGTCGTCCTGAGGCCATATCTTGACCGGTCCCAAATGGTTTCGGCTTCCCAGAATCATCCATTTTTGCACTGGATAAGAAATGTTCAAGTTTTCAAAAGTTAGCTTCGCCAAGTGGCCTTTTCTTCTTCATACAAGATTGGAGAAGGAGGAGAAGGAAGAGGAAAAGAAGACTTAAGATAGATAGATAGATAGATAGATAGATAGATAGATAGATAGATAGATAGATAGATAGATAGATAGATATATAGATAGATGGATGGATGGATGGATGGATGGATGGATGGATGGATGGATGGATGGATGAATGGATGGATATGGATATGGATATGGATATGGATATGGATATAGATAGATAGATAGATAGATAGATAGATAGATAGATAGATAGATAGATAGATAGATAGATAGATAGATAGATAGATAGATAGATAGATAGATAGATAGATAGATAGATAGATAGATATAGTCAAGGAAAAGGAATAGAAGTCGCAGATAAATGAAAAATACAAGAGAGAGAGAGAGAGAGAGAGAGAGAGAGAGAGAGAGAGAGAGAGAGAGAGAGAGAGAGAGAGAGAGAGAGAGAGAGAGAGAGAGAGAGAGAGAGAGAGAGAGAGACTTCCTCCTCCTCCCTCCACTTTGTCGATAAAAAAAAAGATGGTAATTTTGCCTTTAGATGGTTTTCTGACTGGCATGAAGTGGAAACTTTAAACTATATTGTTGGAATAAGATATAAATTTCTTCTCAGTATTTATTTTTTTCTATTAACTTAGGAATTAATCTATGTCTTCTTCTTCTTTCAGTATTTCTCTTACTTTATTATTCTCTTATTCTTGTTTTCACTCTTTTTGTTTTCACATTTCACATTTTCCAGTTTTCTTTCTTCAGAAGATTCGTCTTATTTCTTTAATTCTCTACTTAGTAGTCACCGTGGCTCAAGCGGTAGCGTTCGCGACTCTGAGGCGTCAGGTCGAGGGTTCGCGCCCCGTCACGGTCTGAGGTTAGCAAGGGCATGCACTCAGGGTAACGATTACATCTGCCAAAACAAGTCCTTTGCAAGAAGGCAACCGTCCTAGCCCTTGGTAGACAAGGGATTCCGCGACGTAAAACCGGAACAACAACACAACAACTTAAATTCTCTTCTTAGTTCAACCATTCATGATTTTTCTGCTCAGTTTAGAAGCTAGTATATGATAAGAAAGAATGCATAGATATACAGAGATGGAGAGTATTGTGACTTGTCAGATGTGAAGGGATAATGAGAGGTGTGTATCGAATATACAATATAATTGGTGTAGATTTAAGAATGAGATCTCTTGGCCAGTCCTATTTAAGTCCATAAGACTCGCAATATATATTTACGCATAGAACGATGACGAGTCAGCGCGAGAGTCAATCAAATCTAACCAGGTGTCCAATCCATCTTAGGTTGAGCGTGCTTTCTACCACTACATATTAGCGAGAATATGGTTAAATCCCAAATTGTCTTTGTATTTGAGATATAGTCGAAAATATACAAGTTTATGAAGCTAATTTATGGGACATAGGTAAAAACTTGGTTAATTCTCTAAGAATATGACCAAAATTACATATAAAAAGATGCTACATCTGAAAGTTAGGGAGCCATTAGAAGGTGGTTTAATCCCAAATTATGAAGAATATAAGTAGAATCTTGTGGGGCTTAAAGAGTTATTACAAGGTGGTTGAATCCCAAATTATGAAGAATATAAGTAGAATCTTGTGGAGCTTAAAGAGTTATTAGAAGGTGGTTTAATCCCAAATTATGAAGAATATAAGTAGAATCTTGTGGAGCTTAAAGAGTTATTAGAAGGTGGTTTAATCCCAAATTATGAAGAATATAAGTAGAATCTTGTGGCACTTACATAGAAATTTATATAAAATAAATCTATGACAATATAATAGTGTCTTCGCTTCGATTCGGAAGCTATAATGTAAAATATAAAATTTGAAAATATAAATTTGGTCCTAAAGGAGATGGCATGCGTGTGCGCTTGTGTGTGTGAGAGAGAGAGTGAGAAAGTGAGAGTGCGTACGTGTGTGAGTGCTGTTGTGTGCGTATATGAGTGCTGTTGTGTGTGCGTCCTGTTGTGTGCGTCCTGTTGTGTGCGTATATGAGTGCTGTTGTGTGCGTATGTGTGTGTGTCTGCGTGTGTATGTGTGTGTGTGTGTCTTGGTGTATATGTGTGTCTGGGTGTGTGTGTGTGTGTTTGTGTATATGTGTGTGTATGTGTGTACTAACCTATCAGTATTATAGAGATGGAGTAATGTGCTTTGTCCTCTCTTCTACATACACGCCCCCTTAATCCATGACGGAGCTAATTTCTGTGTACACGCATGCGTGAGTATGAGTGCTTGCGTGGTTATGCGTGAGGATGTGAGTGTGCGTTTGTACTCATCAGTTAAATAAATACAATAATAAATACTCTAAAAATGGTGTATGAAACACTGGACTTAAAGAATATTCATAAAGCAAGATCAACGTTATCAACCAGCCGCCAGTTGCGATACTACAGCTGAATGACTTCTGGACTTTAATAGGACTGTCCAGGACAATTCAGTGTTAAGTCCTCCTTCAGTTACGGTTCTTTTTTTATGCCTACATCAACAAAGAATATTTCTGGATATTATTATTCCTTCACAACTGACAATTCACAACACTCCCCATCTCTGTTTCATTTTACTTCATGTTTTCTTCGTGCCCAGGCCCGATGAGGGCAGCTTTATTCATTTTTTTTTTTTTTGCTCGTCCTAGTATCACACTCGTTAAACATAAATCAAAGAAACAATAGCATAAACCCTATTTTTTTTAATAAACCTTCATTATCCTAAACCCGACCATAATTAAAACAGAAATGGATGAAGCAACACTATTGGTTTAACCAAAAAGGAAAAACCGTCGTATTCTGGTGATTTGCCATCGAAAAACAAAATTTCCTTTTTTTTTCCCTCAGGTTTAAGCAAAATAAATCTTTCTCATTCTCGAAGTAAAGGTGGATTTCCTCTGTCTGTGAATAATACACTGTTTTTTCTGAGGGAAAAAAACTTGATTTTTCTTACTTTTCGAAGGAAAAAAAATTAACTTTTCTTACTTTCTTTAGAAAAATATATTTCTTTCTTTTTAATTTTCCGGGGGGGAACCCTGATCTTTCTTACTTTTCTGGGGAAAACACCCGAAAATATTTATATTTTACTATGGAAAAAAAAACTCAAATATTGTATCATTTCCAGGAAAACATCACATTTTCTTAATTTAATAGAGCAAAGCTGAAATTTCTGTATAGATCAAAATTAGCTTCTATTACCTGTATATTAATCTAATTACCTGTATTTGTATTTAATAACGGACACCTGTAACATATATATCTATCAAGAACCACCAGAAACTACTGTATTTATAAGGTACACAAGCAAAATAGTTGCTTATTTTTATTAAGGAAATATTTACCAATATAAAGAAACTTATTGGTCGATTGAGGATCATTTGCTCCATTCAAAAGAAAATTGGGCACTTGAGATGGTACAAATTTTGTTTATATCGTTATAATAATACAGTTGTCTAAAGGGGGGCTTACACGGTCAAACGGTTCGTCGAACGCGGTTCGACAGACAAGTGTTTGAAGTGATGTTCGAACGTGTGAACGGGGTATTTGGTTGTCGAACACTTTTGTCGAACGTGTTCGACAACCAAATACCCCGTTCACACGTGCGAACATCACTTCAAACACTTGTCTGTCGAACCGCGTTCGACGAACCGTTTGACAGTGTAAACCCCCCTTTAGACATTTACAGACTTTTCAGACATGGTTGCATCTAGCCA
>JAXCGZ010014536.1:0-2500 GCA_037179515.1 Halocaridina rubra
GACTTCTTAGAAAACAGCCTATGTTGGAGTTTGAGTATGCATGTGTGTGTGTGTTGTGTGTGTGTGTGTGTGTGTGTGTGTGTGTGTGTGTGTGTGTGTGTGTGTGTGTGTGTGTGTGTGTGTGATTACCTAATTGTGATTACCTAATTGTGTTTACGGGAAAGAGCCCAAAGCTCGTATCTTCCCGTCTCCTGATCGGTTCCATTTTTAGACTTAGTGATACTTATCATACCTGTCCTTAAAACTATGGATTGAGATAGCATTAACTACCTCCTCGCTTAGCGAATTCCAATTATCAACTACTCTTACACTGAAAAAGTATTTCCTTACATCCTGCAAACAAGTTTTCTTACGAAGCTTCAAACTATGACCTCTAGTTCTAGAGCCAGCCATATCGAAATATCGATCCCTATCCACTCTATCATACCCATGAAGGAATTTAAAGACTGTCACCATATCCCCCCTTACTCTTCTAGCTTCGAGTGATGGCAAGTCTAATTCCCTCAGCCTCTCATCATAACCGAGATTGCGTATTTCTGGCACCAGTTTCGTGGCATGTCTTTGAACTTTTTCAAGCTTAGCTATGTGCTTTTTCAAGTGCGGATTCCAAAAGGGGGCTGCATATTCGAGTTTTGGCCTCACATAGGTTACATAAATATTTCTGAACATTTCCTTGTCCATGTGCCTGAAGGCTACCCTTACATTTGATAAGAATGCATATGCTGCCCTTACTACGCCATTAATATGTATTTCTGGAGACAAATCTGCCAGTATGTTTACTCCTAGATCTCTCTCATTTTCTGTCTCTTGAAGTTGTACTCCAGCCACCGAGTAGTCAAGCTTGGGCCTTCTTGCACTTGTACCCATTCTCATTACCTTACATTTTGAGGTATTGAATTTCATTAGCCACTTTTCTGACCACTCATGCAGATTATTTAGATCCTCCTGAAGTTCTCTACCATTGTTCTCGTTTTTTACTTTCTTCACAATCTTTGCATCATCTGCAAACATATTCATGAATGAATTTACAGACTCTGGTAGGTCATTTACATATACAAGGAACAAAAGTGGCCCTAAAACTGAACCCTGTGGAACTCCACTACTAACTCTTCTCCATTCAGACACTGAGTGTCTTACTCTAACCCTCTGTTCCCTTCCTTCTAAGTAAGTTTTTATCCATTCCAAGACATTTCCACCTATTCTAGCCATTGATTGCAGCTTCCTAATAAGTCTCCCATGTGGAACAGTGTCAAACGCTTTCTGGAAGTCTAGGAATATGCAATCTGCCCAGCCCTCTCTTTCCTGTAAGATTTGGCTTACCTCATCATAAAATTCTAATAAGTTTGTTACTGTTGATCTTCCTTCTCTGAAGCCATGTTGCCTCACTGACAAAAAGTTGAAGGATTCCAAGTGAAGAGAGATATGTTTCCTTAGTAGTTTCTCCATAACTTTGCAAACTATGCTGGTCAAGGAAACTGGTCTATAGTTCAGAGCCGTATCCCTCCTTCCCTTTTTGAAGATAGGTATCACATTTGCTTGTTTCCAGCATCTTGGAATCTCCCCCGACTCCAGTGACTCCTTAAATATGATACTTAGTGCCACTGATATTGTGTTTGCGCATTTTTTAAGCACATGAGGGGATATGTCATCAGGACCTGTAGCTTTATGAACATCTAAATCCATCAGCGCTTTGCATACCTCTGTGGCTGTAAGGTTGATGTTCTCTAATACCGGCCCTTGAGCTTCTATCACTGCAATCTGAGGGGGTGGGGTATTTTCTACTGTAAATACTGACTGAAACTCCTTGTTCAATTCTTTGCAGATCTCTTCGTCCGTCTCAGTGATGCTTCCATCCGCTCTCTTTAGCCTTAAAACCTGTTCTTTTACCTTCAGTTTTCCTCTGATAAAGCTGTGGAAAAGCTTGGGATTTTCTTTAGCCTTCCTGGTGATGTCCCTCTCATAATCTCTCTCTGCCTCTCTCCTTTTACTTAGGTAGTCATTTCTTGCTCTTTTGTAGGTTTGCCAGGCATTTATGTTTTTTCTCCTCCTATACCTTTTCCAGCATTTGTCTCTCCACTCCTTAGCTCTTTTACACCCATTATCGAACCATTTCTCTCTGGCATGAATTACACCTACTTTGGTGACAGGTATGCAGCAATCTACTATCTTTCCATATTTCTCACAAAAGATGTCATACATTTCTTGTACAGATTTGTTGTAAAATAAGGTTCTCCAGTCAATAACTGCAAAAAGCTCATTCATTTTGATGTAATCTCCTTTCGGATAGTTCCTCCTCATGTCCTCAGTGCCTCTACTCTCAGGAAGAATGTGTGTGTGTGTGTGTGTGTGTGTGTGTGTGTGTGTGTGTGTGTGTGTGTGTGTGTGTGTGTGTGTGTGTGATTATGCATTATTCTTTAAATCTTTGAAACTTAAGTACTAGGAGTTTTTAGTCCATACGTATACAATACCTTGGAATGCATCCATATTTTATTTCTTGAAA
>JAXCGZ010014536.1:7500-19823 GCA_037179515.1 Halocaridina rubra
GGTAAAAGAACAGGTTTTAAGGCTAAAGAGAGAGGATGGAAGCATCACTGAGACGGATGAAGAGATCTGCAAAGAATTGAACAAGGTGTTTCAGTCAGTATTTACAGTAGAAAATACCCCACCCCCTCAGATTGCAGTGATAGAAGCTCAAGGGCCGGTATTAGAGAACATCAACCTTACAGCCACAGAGGTATGCAAAGCGCTGATGGATTTAGATGTTCATAAAGCTACAGGTCCTGATGACATATCCCCTCATGTGCTTAAAAAATGCGCAAACACAATATCAGTGGCACTAAGTATCACATTTAAGGAGTCACTGGAGTCGGGGGAGATTCCAAGATGCTGGAAACAAGCAAATGTGATACCTATCTTCAAAAAGGGAAGGAGGGATACGGCTCTGAACTATAGACCAGTTTCCTTGACCAGCATAGTTTGCAAAGTTATGGAGAAACTACTAAGGAAACATATCTCTCTTCACTTGGAATCCTTCAACTTTTTGTCAGTTAGGCAACATGGCTTCAGAGAAGGTAGATCAGCAGTAACAAACTTATTAGAATTTTATGATGAGGTAAGCCAAATCTTACAGGAAAGAGAGGGCTGGGCAGATTGCATATTCCTAGACTTCCAGAAAGCGTTTGACACTGTTCCACATGGGAGACTTATTAGGAAGCTGCAATCAATGGCTAGAATAGGTGGAAATGTTTTGGAATGGATAAAAACTTACTTAGAAGGAAGGGAACAGAGGGTTAGAGTAAGACACTCAGTGTCTGAATGGAGAAGAGTTAGTAGTGGAGTTCCACAGGGTTCAGTTTTAGGGCCACTTTTGTTCCTTGTATATGTAAATGACCTACCAGAGTCTGTAAATTCATTCATGAATATGTTTGCAGATGATGCAAAGATTGTGAAGAAAGTAAAAAACGAGAACAGTGGTAGAGAACTTCAGGAGGATCTAAATAATCTGCATGAGTGGTCAGAAAAGTGGCTAATGAAAATCAATACTTCAAAATGTAAGGTAATGAGAATGGGTACAAGTGCAAGAAGGCCCAAGCTTGACTACTCGGTGGCTGGAGTACAACTTCAAGAGACAGAAAATGAGAGAGATCTAGGAGTAAACATACTGGCAGATTTGTCTCCAGAAATACATATAAATGGCATAGTAAGGGCAGCATATGCATTCTTATCAAATGTAAGGGTAGCCTTCAGGCACATGGACAAGGAAATGTTCAGAAATATTTATGTAACCTATGTGAGGCCAAAACTCGAATATGCAGCCCCCTTTTGGAATCCGCACTTGAAAAAGCACATAGCTAAGCTTGAAAAAGTTCAAAGACATGCCACGAAACTGGTGCCAGAAATACGCAATCTCAGTTATGATGAGAGGCTGAGGGAATTAGACTTACCATCACTCGAAGCTAGAAGAGTGAGGGGGTATATGGTGACAGTCTTGAAATTCCTTCATGGTTATGATAGAGTGGATAGGGATCGATATTTTGATATGGCTGGCTCTAGAACTAGAGGTCATAGTTTGAAGCTTCGTAAGAAAACTTCTTTGCAGGATGTAAGGAAATACTTTTTCAGTGTAAGAGTAGTTGAAAATTGGAATTCGCTAAGCGAGGAGGTAGTTAATGCTATCTCAATCCATAGTTTTAAGGACAGGTATGATAAGTATCACTAAGTCTAAAATGGAACCGATCAGGAGACGGGAAGATACGAGCTTTGGGCTCTTTCCCGTAAACACAATTAGGTAATCACAATTAGGTAATCACATGAAAAGTTGATAAAAAATATCAAGAAATGAAACAGCTGGAATGCATAAACTATAATAAATAAATGAAGAACTCAATGGAGACAATACAATAGTGAGAAAAATAAGGGAAATAATAGCAAAGAGACTGAGAGAAACAGACGAGAAAATAATAATGCAGAGAAGGAAAACACAAACACGAAGAGAGACTAAAGAAGAAAGTCAACACATTAAGAGGGGAGGAATATAAATGTATTGAGAGAGAGAGAGAGAGAGAGAGAGAGAGAGAGAGAGGAGAGAGAGAGAGAGAGAGAGAGAGGAGAGAGAGAGAGAGAGAGAGAGAGAGAGAGAGAGAGAGAGAGAGAGAGAGAGAGAGAGAGAGAGAGAGAGAGAGAGAAGTATAAAAACGATGCCAATTTCAAGTCAACATCCCTCTTTTATGTGTCATAACGAAAACTTGAAAGAAAAATGTTTTAATAATAATAATAATAATAATAATAATAATAATAATAATAATAATAATAATAATAATAATAATAATAATAATAATAATAATAATAATAATAGTAATAATAATAATAATAATAATAATAATAATAATAATAATAATAATAATAATAATAATAATAATAGTATAATTCTATGACAATTTCAAGAAACATATCTCTACATTTTTCCGTAGTCAGCGCTCAAATATTTATACATTTTCTTTGAAGCGCCCATTCTGCCCCCAAGAAATCTGAAATGATGGGAAACTGAAAATTCAAGGGTGACATGCGTAAAAATTACTCTTTATAGAAAATATTACCATCATTTGTTTTTGAGCATATCTATGACTTTTTGCACAACAAATTTTATATAAATTTTATAAACTAAAAGTACACTACCCAGAGCACAATAATATTATCCGAAAAACATAAAAGGTATCTCAGAATACCTTTAAACCTAATGTTCTCTTATGCACGTGCGATGTACAACTGGGTTCTTGTAAAGCTGACGAACTTCCAGAACTTTATGCAAAGCTAAATAGTCCGCAAATGGTTAGGTTAAGTTAGGTAGACATGACTATCGATAGAAAACCGTGAGGTTATTATACCAGATCCTACAAATACTGGATTGTTAAATACTTGGAACTAAAACTCTACGTACACATACATTAATTATATATACCATTGTGTGCATGTGTGTGCGTGTGTGTCGTACCCTCTGACCGCTCAGCTATAACTTGCTGAGTGGTCAGAGAGTGCAACAAGAGGAAACCTGAGCTCAAGTCGTTACTCTTATAACAAAGACTCATACATCTAACCTTATAACTGCTGAGCCTATTTTGTTGATAGCAGCCAATCACACAAATGCTTTCAAATAAGTGGCATGTCTTCCGCTAGGCACCTAATAGAATACATCTTTTGATATATTTAGCGAACGTCCGTGGACGTTCACGAACGATCACGAGCATTATATTCATATTTTACAGCCAATATACACCTGCTTGCCCATTATCCTCCTTGCTTATATTGTACGACACACACGCACACACACACACACACACACACACACACACACACACACACACACACACACACACACACACACACACACACACACACACACACACACACACACACACACATATATATATATACACACACACAAACACACACACACACATACAAATACACCAATTGGAAAGAGTGACCACTGTGTGTTGTTGATGGAGTATATCATTGAAGACATTCTTCCTGAGAGTAGAGGCACTGAGGACATGAGGAGGAACTATCAGAAAGGAGATTACATCAAAATGAATGAGCTTTTTGCAGTTATTGACTGGAGAACCTTATTTTACAACAAATCTGTACAAGAAATGTATGACATCTTTTGTGAGAAATATGGGAAGATTGTAGATTGCTGCATACCTGTCACCAAAGTAGGTGTAATTCATGCCAGAGAGAAATGGTTCGATAATGGGTGTAAAAGAGCTAAGGAGTGGAGAGACAAATGCTGGAAAAGGTATAGGAGGAGAAAAAACATAAATGCCTGGCAAACCTACAAAAGAGCAAGAAATGACTACCTAAGTAAAAGGAGAGAGGCAGAGAAAGATTATGAGAGGGACATCACCAGGAAGGCGAAAGAAAATCCCAAGCTTTTCCACAGCTTTATCAGAGGAAAACTGAAGGTAAAAGAACAGGTTTTAAGGCTAAAGAGAGCGGATGGAAGCATCACTGAGACGGACGAAGAGATCTGCAAAGAATTGAACAAGGAGTTTCAGTCAGTATTTACAGTAGAAAATACCCCACCCCCTCAGATTGCAGTGATAGAAGCTCAAGGGCCGGTATTAGAGAACATCAACCTTACAGCCACAGAGGTATGCAAAGCGCTGATGGATTTAGATGTTCATAAAGCTACAGGTCCTGATGACATATCCCCTCATGTGCTTAAAAAATGCGCAAACACAATATCAGTGGCACTAAGTATCATATTTAAGGAGTCATTGGAGTCGGGGGAGATTCCAAGATGCTGGAAACAAGCAAATGTGATACCTATCTTCAAAAAGGGAAGGAGGGATACGGCTCTGAACTATAGACCAGTTTCCTTGACCAGCATAGTTTGCAAAGTTATGGAGAAACTACTAAGGAAACATATCTCTCTTCACTTGGAATCCTTCAACTTTTTGTCAGTGAGGCAACATGGCTTCAGAGAAGGAAGATCAACAGTAACAAACTTATTAGAATTTTATGATGAGGTAAGCCAAATCTTACAGGAAAGAGAGGGCTGGGCAGATTGCATATTCCTAGACTTCCAGAAAGCGTTTGACACTGTTCCACATGGGAGACTTATTAGGAAGCTGCAATCAATGGCTAGAATAGGTGGAAATGTCTTGGAATGGATAAAAACTTACTTAGAAGGAAGGGAACAGAGGGTTAGAGTAAGACACTCAGTGTCTGAATGGAGAAGAGTTAGTAGTGGAGTTCCACAGGGTTCAGTTTTAGGGCCACTTTTGTTCCTTGTATATGTAAATGACCTACCAGAGTCTGAAAATTCATTCATGAATATGTTTGCAGATGATGCAAAGATTGTGAAGAAAGTAAAAAACGAGAACAATGGTAGAGAACTTCAGGAGGATCTAAATAATCTGCATGAGTGGTCAGAAAAGTGGCTAATGAAATTCAATACCTCAAAATGTAAGGTAATGAGAATGGGTACAAGTGCAAGAAGGCCCAAGCTTGACTACTCGGTGGCTGGAGTACAACTTCAGGAGACAGAAAATGAGAGAGATCTAGGAGTAAACATATTGGCAGATTTGTCTCCAGAAATACATATAAATGGCGTAGTAAGGGCAGCATATGCATTCTTATCAAATGTAAGGGTAGCCTTCAGGCACATGGACAAGGAAATGTTCAGAAATATTTATGTAACCTATGTGAGGCCAAAACTCGAATATGCAGCCCCCTTTTGGAATCCGCACTTGAAAAAGCACATAGCTAAGCTTGAAAAAGTTCAAAGACATGCCACAAAACTGGTGCCAGAAATACGCAATCTCGGTTATGATGAGAGGCTGAGGGAATTAGACTTGCCATCACTCGAAGCTAGAAGAGTAAGGGGGGATATGGTGACAGTCTTTAAATTCCTTCATGGTTATGATAGAGTGGATAGGGATCGATATTTCGATATGGCTGGCTCTAGAACTAGAGGTCATAGTTTGAAGCTTCGGAAGAAAACTTGTTTGCAGGATGTAAGGAAATACTTTTTCAGTGTAAGAGTAGTTGATAATTGGAATTCGCTAAGCGAGGAGGTAGTTAATGCTACCTCAATCCATAGTTTTAAGGACAGGTATGATAAGTATCACTAAGTCTAAAAATGGAACCGATCAGGAGACGGGAAGATACGAGCTTTGGGCTCTTTCCCGTAAACACAATTAGGTAATCACAATTAGGTAATCACACACACATACACACACTGGAAAACATACAAACAGTTGACTATAAAGAGACAGTAATCGAAAATATGAAAGACGTTGTGATGGAAAGGGCAAATCCACTGATAAAACAGGCACTTGATAAAGAGAAGACAGTGGTAATCTCAGACATAAGCAAATCCCAGGAGCCAACATGGCAGGGGAGACTTGAAGAAAATAAAGCTAGCGTTGTAGATCTGATAAGAAAGCTTGGAGTAGTTTGTGGTCCTGAGGATATTGTAAACATTCACCAACTAGGCAAATATTCGAGGGAAGGAAAGCCGAGACCAACAAAAGTAACCTTTGAGAGAGGGGAAACATGTAGGGATATATTGATGAGAAAATAAAGTCTAAAAGACCTTCAAGAATTCAAAGAAGTGTTCATTAGACGATACAGAACACATGAAGAGATGGGAAAGATCAAAAACTTGTTGCAAGACGCAAGAAGGTTAAATGAGGAAAGAAATGAAGAAGAGAAGAAAAATTTTCATTTCAGAGTTCTTCCAGACAAAGGGGAGATAAAGAAGATAATGACAGAAGATCAGGGGATGGGGCCTCATTAAGATTGTTATACACAAATGCTGATGGATTAGCTGGTAAGGCAGTATAATTAAAAGATAGGATTCACAACAGTAAGGCAGATATAGTAGCAATTACAGAGACTAACTTGAGTGAGGACATAAACAGTGTCAGTTTTTCCTAAGGGCTTCAGAATATTAAGGGTTGAAAGATCTGAGAGGACTGGTGGAGGGATAGCACTGCTCATAAGTGAAAGGATTCAAGTTGAAGAAATAAACTTGGCTATAGAAAGTGAGTTCAAGGAATTTCTTGTTGCTCGCATAAATACTGGGTCAAAGAGCATTATAATAACTGTTGTATATAACCCACCAAGGAACCAAAATAGGCTAGAAGTTTAAGAGGAAAGTCATATAGGTACTATTGAAGTCATAAACTCAGTTGTTAACATGGCATGGGAGAGAAAATGTAAGATTTTGATTATGGGAGATTTTAATCATAAAGAGATAGATTGGCTAAATCTTGACCCACACAGTGGTGAGGACTCATTCGGGGCAAGATTCCTAGATTGCGTACAAGGGAATTTCCTACACCAACATGTAATGGAACCAACGCGGGCCAGGGGTGGGGATGAGCCATCACTACTTGATCTAGTATTCACAGATAATGTGTTGGATATTGAAAAAATTGAGTATGAACCACCAATTGGAAAGAGTGACCACTGTGTGTTGATGGAGTATATCATTGAAGATATTTTGCCTGAGAGTAGAGGCACTGAGGACATGAGGAGGAACTATCCGAAAGGAGATTACATCAAAATGAAGGAGCTTTTTGCAGTTATTGACTGGAGAACCTTATTTTACAACAAATCTGCACAAGAAATGTATGACATCTTTTGTGAGAAATATGGGAAGATAGTAGATTGCTGCATACCTTTCACCAACGTAGGTGTAATTCATGCCAGAGAGAAATGGTTCAATAATGAGTGTAAAAGAGCTAAAGAGTGGAGAGACAAATGCCGGAAAGGTATAGGAGGAGAAAAAACATAAATGCCTGGCAAACCTACAAAAGAGCAAGAAATGACTACCTAAGTAAAAGAAGAGAGGCAGAGAGAGACTATGAGAGGGACATCACCAGGAAGGCTAAAGAAAATCCCAAACTTTTCCACAGCTTTATCAGAGGAAAACTGAAGGTAAAAGAACAGGTTTTAAGGCTTAAGAGAGAGGATGGAAGCATCACTGAGACGGATGAAGAGATCTGAAAAGAATTGATCAAGGAATTTCAGTCAGTATTTACAGTATAATATACCCCACCCCCTCAGATTGCAGAGATAGAAGCTCAAGGGCCGGTATTAGAGAACATCAACCTTACAGCCACAGAGGTATGCAAAGCGCTGATGGATTTAGATGTTCATAAAGCTACAGGTCCTGATGACATATCCCCTCATGTACTTAAAAAATGCGCAAACTCAATATCAGTGGCACTAAGTATCACATTTAAAAAGTCACTGGAGTCAGGGGAAATTCCAAGATGCTGGAAACAAGCAAACGTGATACCTATCTTCAAAAAGGGAAGGAGGGATACAGCTCTGAACTATAGACCAGTTTCCTTGACCAGCATAGTTTGCAAAGTTATGGAGAAACTACTAAGGAAACATATCTCTCTTCACTTGGAGTCCTTTAACTTTTTGTCAGTGAGGCAACATGGTTTTAGAGAAGGTAGATCAACAGTAACAAACTTATTAGAATTGCATGATGAGGTAAGCCGAATCTTACAGGAAAGAGAGGGCTGGGCAGATTGCATATGTCTAGACTTCCAGAAAGCGTTTGACACTGTTCCACATGGGAGACTTATTAGGAAGCTGCAAGCAATTGCTAGAATAGGTGGAAATGTCTTGAAATGGATAAAAACTTACTTAGAAGGAAGGGAACAGAGGGTTAGAGTAAGACACCCAGTGTCTGAATGGAGAAGAGTTAGTAGTTGAGTTCCACAGGGTTCAGTTTTGGGGCCACTTTTGTTCCTTGTATATGTAAATGACCTACCAGAGTCTGTAAATTCATTCATGAATATGTTTGCAGATGATGCAAAGATTGTAAAGAAAGTAGGAAACGAGAACAATGGTAGAGAACTTCAGGAAGATCTAAATAGTCTGCACGAGTGGTCAGAAAAGTGGCTAATGAAATTCAATACTTCAAAATGTAAGGTAATGAGAATGGGTACAAGTGCAAGAAGGCCCAAGCTTGACTACTCGGTGGCTGGAGTACAACTTCAAGAGACAGAAAATGAGAGAGATCTAGGAGTAAACATACTAGCAGATTTGTCTCCAGAAATACATATAAATGGCATAGTAAGGGCAGCATATGCATTCTTATCAAATGTAAGGGTAGCCTTCAGGCACATAGACAAGGAAATGTTCAGAAATATTTATGTAACCTATGTGAGGCCAAAACTCGAATATGCAGTCCCCTTTTGGAATCCGCACTTGAAAAAGCACCTAGCTAAGCTTGAAAAAGTTTAAAGACATGCCACGAAACTGGTGCCAGAAATATGTAATCTCAGTTATGATGAGAGGCTGAGGGAATCAGACTTACCATCACTCGAAGCTATAAGATTGAGGGGGGATATGGTGACAGTCTTGAAATTCCTTCATGGTTATGATAGAGTGGATAGGGATCGATATTTTGATATGGCTGGCTCTAGAACTAGAGGTCATAGTTTGAAGCTTCGTAAGAAAACTTCTTTGCAGGATGTAAGAAAATACTTCTTCAGTGTAAAAGTAGTTGATAACTGGAATTCGCTAAGCGAGGAGGTAGTTAAAGCTATCTCAATCAATAGTTTTAAGGACAGGTATGAAAAGTATCACTTAAGTAGAAAATGGAACCGATCAGGAGATGGGAAGATACGAGCTTTGAGCTCTTTCCCGTAAACACAATTAGGTAATTACAATTAGGTAATTTTACACACACACACACACACACCTTCAAGAATGCAAAGAAGTGTTCATTAGACGATACAGAACACAGGAAGAGATGGGAAAGATCAAACACTTGTTGCAAGAGGCAAGAAGGTTAAATGATGAAAGAAATGAAGAAGAGAAGAAAAATTTTCGTTACAGAATACTTCCAGACAAAGGGGAGATAAAGAAGATAATGACAGAAGATCAGGGGATGGGGCCTCATTAAGATTGTTATACACAAATGCTGATGGATTAGCTGGTAAGGCAGTAGAATTAAAAGATAGGATTCACAACAGTAAGGCAGATATAGTAGCAATTACAGAGACTAAGTTGAGTGAGGACATAAACAGTGTCACAGTTTTTCCTAAGGGCTTCAGAATACTAAGGGTCGAAAGATCTGAGAGGACTGGTGGAGGGATAGCACTGCTCATAAGTGAGAGGATTCAAGTTGAAGAAATAAACTTGGCTATAGAAAGTGAGTTCAGGGAATTTCTTGTTGCTCGCATAAATACTGGGTCAGAGAGCATTATAATAACTGTTGTATACAACCCACCAAGGAACCAAAATAGGCTTGAAATTTATGAGGAAAGTCATATAGGTACGATTGAAGTCATAAACTCAGTTGTTAACATGGCGCGGGAGAAAAAATGTAGGATTTTGATTATGGGAGACTTTAATCATAAAGAGATAGATTGGATAAATCTTGACCCACACAGTGGTGAGGACTCCTTTGGGGCAAGATTCCTAGATTGCGTACAAGGGAATTTCCTACACCAACATGTAATGGAACCAACAAGAGCCAGGGGTGGGGACGAGCCATCACTACTTGATCTGGTGTTCACAGATAATGTGTTGGATATTGAAAATATTGAGTATGAACCACCAATTGGAAAGAGTGACCACTGTGTGTTGTTGATGGAGTATATCATTGAAGACATTCTTCCTGAGAGTAGAGGCACTGAGGACATGAGGAGGAACTATCAGAAAGGAGATTACATCAAAATGAATGAGCTTTTTGCAGTTATTGACTGGAGAACCTTATTTTACAACAAATCTGTACAAGAAATGTATGACATCTTTTGTGAGAAATATGGGAAGATAGTAGATTGCTGCATACCTGTCACCAAAGTAGGTGTAATTCATGCCAGAGAGAAATGGTTCGATAATGGGTGTAAAAGAGCTAAGGAGTGGAGAGACAAATGCTGGAAAAGGTATAGGAGGAGAAAAAACATAAATGCCTGGCAAACCTACAAAAGAGCAAGAAATGACTACCTAAGTAAAAGGAGAGAGGCAGAGAAAGATTATGAGAGGGACATCACCAGGAAGGCTAAAGAATATCCCAAGCTTTTCCACAGCTTTATCAGAGGAAAACTGAAGGTAAAAGAACAGGTTTTAAGGCTAAAGAGAGCGGATGGAAGCATCACTGAGACGGACGAAGAGATCTGCAAAGAATTGAACAAGGAGTTTCAGTCAGTATTTACAGTAGAAAATACCCCACCCCCTCAGATTGCAGTGATAGAAGCTCAAGGGCCGGTATTAGAGAACATCAACCTTACAGCCACAGAGGTATGCAAAGCGCTGATGGATTTAGATGTTCATAAAGCTACAGGTCCTGATGACATATCCCCTCATGTGCTTAAAAAATGCGCAAACACAATATCAGTGGCACTAAGTATCATATTTAAGGAGTCATTGGAGTCGGGGGAGATTCCAAGATGCTGGAAACAAGCAAATGTGATACCTATCTTCAAAAAGGGAAGGAGGGATACGGCTCTGAACTATAGACCAGTTTCCTTGACCAGCATAGTTTGCAAACTTATGGAGAAACTACTAAGGAAACATATCTCTCTTCACTTGGAATCCTTCAACTTTTTGTCAGTGAGGCAACATGGCTTCAGAGAAGGAAGATCAACAGTAACAAACTTATTAGAATTTTATGATGAGGTAAGCCAAATCTTACAGGAAAGAGAGGGCTGGGCAGATTGCATATTCCTAGACTTCCAGAAAGCGTTTGACACTGTTCCACATGGGAGACTTATTAAGAAGCTGCAATCAATGGCTAGAATAGGTGGAAATGTCTTGGAATGGATAAAAACTTACTTAGAAGGAAGGGAACAGAGGGTTAGAGTAAGACACTCAGTGTCTGAATGGAGAAGAGTTAGTAGTGGAGTCCCACAGGGTTCAGTTTTAGGGCCACTTTTGTTCCTTGTATATGTAAATGACCTACCAGAGTCTGTAAATTCATTCATGAATATGTTTGCAGATGATGCAAAGATTGTGAAGAAAGTAAAAAACGAGAACAATGGTAGAGAACTTCAGGAGGATCTAAATAATCTGCATGAGTGGTCAGAAAAGTGGCTAATGAAATTCAATACCTCAAAATGTAAGGTAATGAGAATGGGTACAAGTGCAAGAAGGCCCAAGCTTGACTACTCGGTGGCTGGAGTACAACTTCAAGAGACAGAAAATGAGAGAGATCTAGGAGTAAACATACTGGCAGATTTGTCTCCAGAAATACATATAAATGGCGTAGTAAGGGCAGCATATGCATTCTTATCAAATGTAAGGGTAGCCTTCAGGCACATGGACAAGGAAATGTTCAGAAATATTTATGTAACCTATGTGAGGCCAAAACTCGAATATGCAGCCCCCTTTTGGAATCCGCACTTGAAAAAGCACATAGCTAAGCTTGAAAAAGTTCAAAGACATGCCACGAAACTGGTGCCAGAAATACGCAATCTCGGTTATGATGAGAGGCTGAGGGAATTAGACTTGCCATCACTCGAAGCTAGAAGAGTAAGGGGGGATATGGTGACAGTCTTTAAATTCCTTCATGGTTATGATAGAGTGGATAGGGATCGATATTTCGATATGGCTGGCTCTAGAACTAGAGGTCATAGTTTGAAGCTTCGGAAGAAAACTTCTTTGCAGGATGTAAGGAAATACTTTTTCAGTGTAAGAGTAGTTGATAATTGGAATTCGCTAAGCGAGGAGGTAGTTAATGCTACCTCAATCCATAGTTTTAAGGACAGGTATGATAAGTATCACTAAGTCTAAAAATGGAACCGATCAGGAGACGGGAAGATACGAGCTTTGGGCTCTTTCCCGTAAACACAATTAGGTAATCACAATTAGGTAATCACACACACACACAC
>JAXCGZ010014537.1:0-17500 GCA_037179515.1 Halocaridina rubra
AACAAGGGCTATTGAAAATACTGTTACAAATATTACTCTCGTTTAATAATTGCAGAGTGCTCATCTGCTATTAATACAGGTAACCCATAATAATTTTACTCTTAATTAATAATCGCAGAGTGCTCTTCTGCCATCACTCAATTATTACACTATATTTTATTATTAATTACTTGCTATGATATTTAAAATTAATTAAAAATTCTATTAATATTTTATCTATACATAACCAAATAGATTGTAATCTTTAACAACTGCAATATCACTGGGAGTGCCCATGTGCATGTGCCCCCATGTACAGTTATCTGAATTAAAAAATAAAAAGGGTTTCGTTGACAACACACACATCCCATCATATAATCATCTTCGCCTTCAATTTCAAGCGACGCAAAGGGTCTCGTTGAAAAAGTACACATCCTCATCATATCATTAAAATCAACGCCTTCAACGTAGTGCGACGCAATGGGCCTCGTTGAAAAACATATCCCATCATATAATCATCTTCGCCTTCAACGTCGTGCGACGCAAAGGGTCTCGTTAAAAAAGCACCTTGCAGTAAAGTTATTTTCCGACTACCATTATCTCATATTTTCAATATCCTTAATTTTTTTTGAAGGGAATGGAAGTAGGTATCATAAACACTTATAATTTTTTTTTTCATCATCATTATTATAACATTTCCAAAATGAGATATAAATATGGAGTTATAAAACGTTTTTATAGCGATTAGTGTCATGTGCAATATGTCATTAAAGAGACATTTAAAATAACATTTTATGACATCTATGGTTTCCCATACACATGATAAAACGTTGAATATGACAACAATCATTGTGCAATGCCTTTCAAAGTCTTTGTACAATGAATGTTGTCATATTCAACGTTTATTAGTAGATATATACTTCATACATATGTATGATATGAACATGTAACTTGCGACGCGAGTTTGGTGCCCGTGAGATTCAATATCTATATAATAGGAAATTAAAGGGAAGTTACATAAGTTTACCGAGGGGAAATATATATTTTTACGGTGTAATAATGTCAGTACTGCAACAATGAGTTGTGCCATTTTATAAAAAAAATTTCTATAATAATAATAATAATAATAATAATAATAATAATAATAATAATAATAATAATAATAAGAAGAAGAAGAAGAAGAAGAAGAAGAAGAAGAAAAATAACAATAATAATAATGCTAATGCTAATGCTAATAATAATAATAATAATAATAATAATAATATTAATAATAATAAATAATAATAATATTTCTCGAAAAGACCTAAAAAAATAAAGATGGCCGAAAGGGGAGGAAGGGAGGAGGTACTAATAGTAAAGCCGATCTACAGGATCGAGTGGATTTTCCTATCGCTTAAATGAGGTCAACAACAGGTCAAGTTTAGAGGTCAACAACAGGTCAAGTTTAAAATTGAAATCCAGAAGAAGTAATGCGAGACATGTCAATCTACATAAAATTCTGTTTGCCGTTTTATGACACTATAAATCTTCATTTGGAGCTGTGAAATTAAATATAAATAAACCTTTATTTCCATTATACAATGGGTATTCGTCAGCCGGGGCAGACCCAAACTCCCACTGTGGTGCCCAGCCACAGCAGTAACCTCCCCACTAAACAGCTTGAACTCTCGGTCTTAGACGGGAACCAATCTCTCGACCTCGTAACCGCGAAACCAGCGCGTGACCACTGTACTAGCCAGAGGCTGGATGTCCTTCCTAACGCCCCATAGAAGGCTCAATTGCCATGGAGACAACGGATCCCCATCAATAGTATTGCGAATGAGACGAATGTGAATGACATGAGGCTGACAAGGCCAGATGAAATGTTGCAGTTCTGGTTGCAAGTAAAATAACAAGAAACATAATACCAACGGGTAGAAAGTATTAATTAATTGCACACACACACCCGCAAACTAATTGCACACACACACATCCGCATTCTCAGCATTGCAGAATTTACATAAATGCTAATACAATAGATCAAAAACTCAAACAGGTGAAAGCTGAATGGGATTAATAACTGTTCAAATTCTTAAAGGTAAGCACCCCATTCGCATGGGGGTGGACACACAAGTTAGAGCTGGGGATTTAAGGCTAGATGACCTTCCTATCGTTCTGGGGTTGGATCGAACCTAGTTATTCACCTCCGACTCGCGCACTTTACCACTGTGCTAACACGGACCTTCGTTGTTTTGTTTAAAAATCTATCCATATATGATAATAATAATGTTACTTCGATTTGAATTACAAGATAAGTAGAAATAAAAGAAAAGAGATAAATAAAGTAATAATTACAAAATGACAAGGGAGATAGCGCGTAAAACAGAAGACTAAAGAGAGAAGAGGAGAAAAACAATAATAAATAAAAGTAAAAAAAAAGAGATGATAAAGGTAAAGGACTAGAGTAGAGAGAAGAAGGGCAGAAATTCAGGCCAAGTATCAATTTCTTGCTATGATATTTAAAATGAATTGCAAATTCTATTAATATTTGATTTGTACATGACCAAATATAGATTGTAATGTTTAACTACAATATCACTGGGAGTGCCAATGTGCACATGTCCTCATGTATAGTTATTAGATTAATAAAAAAAAAAATCCTTATAATCAAGGCGAAGCGGCCCAAGTATTTAGGCGACTTCGCATAAAAGCTTATGAAACTCTCATGGTCTTGGCAGACAATCGTAACACAAAGGAAGCGTTGTGACTGGACATATGTGAGGATAGTAAGAGATTATATTATAACCAAGGTTTCGGTTTTACGTCACGAACTCCCTTTTCTACTAAGGGCTAGGACATTTTTTTTTTTTTATTTATTCAGATAACTGTACATGGGGACATGTGCACATGGGCACTCCCAGTCATATTGTAGTTGATAAACATTACAATCTATGTGGTTATGTAAAAATAACATACTAATAGAATTTGCAATTAATTTAAAATATCATAATTAATAATAAATAATTAAATGCACCTGCCTTCTGGCGAAGGATTTGTTTTGGCAGATGTAATCGTTACCCTGAGTATATGCCCTTACTAACCTAAATAACCAGAATTCACACAAAATCATAATCTAATGACATTAAAAAGATGCACATGAAACAAACAAACAAACACATGATCGTGAAAACATCAAAACTTTATGTATTACTAAATTACTGAAACATTACAAGACCACATCAAGTTTCGGAAGACTAGTCAACTAAACACAATTATTTGCTAAAATGGAAAAAAAAGTAAGAATATGAAGAAAATAAGCAAGAACGAGATAAGTCACATTTTTTTTCTTTTCAAACAGCAGCATCCAGCATGAAGCAAGAACAACAACAACAACAACAAGAACAAAAACAATCTCCCACGATAATCAGGTGCCTTGACAAGAACCTGCTTTGTTCTTTCGCTGCCTTTGAGGTCATAATTTACGGAGGATAATCTCTCTCTCTCTCTCTCTCTCTCTCTCTCTCTCTCTCTCTCTCTCTCTCTCTCTCTCTCTCTCTCTCTCTCTCTCTCTCTCTCTCTCTCATCTATTTCTTTCTTTTTATCTATATCTATTTCTTTCCAAGAGAGAGGATTTTACGAGTCTCTTTCTATCTACTGTATATCTATATATCTATCTATCTCTTTCCAAATGAGAGATGATTTTACGAGTCTCTCTCTCTCTCTTTCTATCTTTATTTATCTAGCTATCTATCTCTTTTCAAGTGAGAGAGGCTTTTACAAGCCACACATACTCTCTCTCTCTCTCTCTCTCTCTCTCTCTCTCTCTCTTTATCTATCTAGCTATCTATCTCTTTCCAAGTGAGAGAGTCTTTTACAAGCCTCTCTCTCTCTCTCTCTCTCTCTCTCTCTCTCTCTCTCTCTCTCTCTCCAAATGAAAGGGGATTTTACAAGTGGGAACTTTCACAACAGCAGCTACAACAACAACAACTGTTCCTCTCAGTTTACAAGTGGTTCCTATTTATTTATTTCTCTCCTCGCCCATCCTCATCCCCGGCCTCGTTTCCGTTGGCTCTCAAGTGTCCTTTTTGTCCTTCCTCTGAACACGCAAAGAAAACAACTTTTCCCACCCTTTTGGAGCAATTAATAGATCAACTCATGCCTGATATAGCTACCAAATATACACATATAATAGATTATGTGCGTTTGTGTGTGTTTATAAATACACGTACATACATGTGCTGGGTCTGCTATGATATGCATAGCTTTTGTTTGCGGTAGTAGCTAAGTCGGTTAAAGTCGCACGAATTTGTAACTTGCGATGCTAGTTCGATTTCCTTGGAGTTCAAAAAAGTTATTTTTTGGATAATGGTATTGTTATCATCACGGTTTCATTTTGTGTGTGAGCGCGCGCGAGTGTGTGTGTGTGTGTGTATGTGTGTGTGTGTGTGTGTGCGAGCATATATATATATATATATATATATATATATATATATATATATATATATATATATATATATATATATATATATATATATATATATATATATATATAGAGAGAGAGAGAGAGAGAGAGAGAGAGAGAGAGAGAGAGAGAGAGAGAGAGAGAGAGAGAGAGAGAGAGAGAGAGAGAGAGAAATAGCGAATAATTGTAACTTTTACAAAACGAGATAACTAGCAATGACTATGAAGAAAAAACTAAGAAAAACTCATCTCAAAAACCCAAGTCTGTGCACGGAATACATAACATTAAAAAATATATATACGTGAGGGAAAAAAACTTTTAGAGAGTAAGAATCATAAATAAAAATAAAAAAAAGACCCAATAATGCAACAATAAAGTGAAATTTCCTAATTTAAATAATTTATTACTTTTAAAAAATTTCTCTTGCATAACATAATGCCATATATAATTTTATTGACTTTAAAGTTAATTTAAAAACACGAGTCTTCTGTTTTATTTTTTTTTTCATATTTTTTTCCCTTAATAAATATAAAACTCAGCTTCACTCTGTAGCCATCAATCAATTACTACATTATATTTTATTCTTAATTACTTTGGTATGATATTTAAAATGAATTGCAAATTCTATTGATATCTTATTTGTACATAAACAAATAGACTGTAATATTTAGCAACTGCAATATCACTGGGAATGCCCATGTGCACATGACCCATGTACAGTTATCTGAATAAATAAATGAAAAAAAAAATAATCGGTTTTACGTCACGGAGTCCCATTCTTCTAAGGGCTAAGACGGTGCCTTCTTGAGAGAGATTTTGGTTCTGGCAAATGTAGTAAATGCTAAGGAAAAACACTGCATCAATTGAAAGTCTCTGCCTCGCTAAGGCACATTATAAATTTTTTTTTACAAGTAGTAATTATATGTAACACATTATTAAACATATTTCTATCTATCTATCTACCTTGGCTGTCTCACCCAATTGGGAGGTAGCCGACATCAAAGAAGAAAACAATAAGGGGATTACTTTGCTCTATGGGCAATGACGAGGGAGCTAGCGACCGTTCAGATGGCACTGCTGGAGTGCCACAGCCGAACCTCCCGGCTCTTAAACAACCTGCGTCGCTTCTCTCGTAAGCATAAAATAACACCACCATAACATTCCTACTTGCATATAATCAAATGAAGTGCACAAAGCATTTATGTCACGTAATTACACTGGAGAGAGAGAGAGAGAGAGAGAGAGAGAGAGAGAGAGAGAGAGATACTGTGATCTTTGTTTTTATTACATGAGAGAGAGAGAGAGAGAGAGAGAGAGAGAGAGAGAGAGAGAGAGAGAGAGAGAGAGAGAGAGCTACTGTGATCTTTGGTTTCATTATTATATGACCTAAGAGCACGTATACCATTGAGTAGGCGAGTCCCCTTTTAATAAAGGGAAGTACGGGGTGGCACTGCGGTGCCAGACAAGGCTAATAAAGTACTTGCGACTAATGGCACTACTCTTATTAGGTTAAGTGGGGGTGGAGCTGAACAGGAGGAAAATGTTTTTTAATCATTTCCCCATTCATTAACCCAGAAATGGTTATATTCTTTCATTAAATAAATAACTGATCATGGGACCATTGGTGCTTTGGAAGTCTCTCTGACATACAAATACTTTCTTTGCATAACTTTTTCGACTATATTTATATCAGATATTGATTATTGCTATAATTTAAAGCAACCATTATTTTGGTCTGGTTTTAAGTCACGGACTCCCTCTTCTGCTAAGGGATAGGCTATATTTATATCAGATATTGATTACGGCTATAATTTAATGCATCCATTATATTGATCCGGTTTTAAGTCACGGACTCCCTCTTCTGCTAAGGGCTTGGACGGTGCCTTATTGCGAAGGCACCGTTTTGGCAGTGCGACCGTTACCCTGAGTGAATGCCCTTTCTAATCTTCGACCGCGGTGGGTCTTGAACCGACGACCTCATGAATCAAAGTTTCGTGCGTTACCACCCGGCCACGGCGGCCACTAAAATTAAATAAAAATAATGCATTCAGAATTTTATACATATTTTATTCATTTACTATTTAAAATCATGAAAAAAATCCATTTATTGCAAATTATTATTTATATTTTATTTATACATGACAAAATATAGATTGTAATGTTTAACAACTGCAATATCACTGGGAGTGCCCATGTGCAGTTATCTGAATAAATGAGAAAAAAAATATATATAATCAATTAAAACATTATCATTTTCGAAACCACAATCTCACGAGGACGAACGATTGTATCCGGTGAAAGTCAAGGACGACCAAAAAACCCTCCCCTCCCCCCCGAAAAAAAAAGAGTCCTCGATGAGAATGATTTTTTTATGGCTGAAAGAAATGGCTATGAAAATTACCCTCATCGGACCAGACAACAAGCAAACATAAGGCAAAGAAAAACAGATGTGGAGTGTAGTGACTTGTCAGATGTGTGGAGGTAGTAAGAGATGTGTAGCGAATACACCAGAATATTTGGTGGAGATGTAGGCATAGGAAATTAACTGTCCTCATCGGGTCTGTGCACCAAGAACACAAAGCAAAGAAAAACTTATTTTTTTTTATATTTTTATTTGGATCTAAACAAAACATTACATGGGGATGTGTGCCAATGGGCACTCCCAGATCCGCTTAAGGGTCATTATTACACTCATATATACACTAAAATTGCTTTACAATATGCAATAGTATCATGATCTTTATATGTGCCTTTTCATTACCTATTATCCCAACATGGGGGGGGGGGTCCCATGAAAACTTAACTTGGAGGTTAAAAGTAATGTTTTTTTTTTTTTAGATTCTCCAACCACGGATGGGCGGAACGGGTCATGGATGACCCATAGGGTGGTCGCCAGCCGACAAAGACCCCAACCACCACTGTGGTGCCTAGCCATAGCAGTAACCTCTCCAGTAAACAGCTCAAACTCTCTTGCCTGGACGAGGCGTTCGCATAGTTAATAAGGGCTTCCTAAATTGTTGTCATGTGAGTTCTGTAGGAGCTTTTCAGAGACAAAAGGGCGCGCTGCGAGTCACAGAATATGATAGCATTTTTTCCTAGCACTGAGAACATGTTCAATAGCAAGCTTAAATCCAACAATTTCACACTCAGTGATTGATGACCACTTTGTCATGTTCTCACTGCTTTGTCAATTATTTGCTGCCCTTCAAAATTGTCACAAAATATATTACTACACCCACACCCTCCTCAATTGAACATGTGGGCCCCATCAGTATAAATGCAGAGTGTTTCATTGATATATGGAAAACTAGTTTCAAGAAAGACTATTTTTAAACCTTTTTCATCTTTATGTTTAAAAAATGTTTTATATGGGGTCGCTGTTTCTTGCTAGCCTTTTTTCACCTTTTCCTGCCTCGTGTATATTGTTTCCTTAGTCCCTTATACCGCATATCATTCGATCTATTACCTCGGAATAGGCATTGCTATTTAACCCATTTCTATATGGGGTCGCTGTTTCTTGCTAGCCCTTTTTCATCTTTTCCTGCCTCTTATTCAGCATATCATTAGCTCTATTATCTTGGAATACGCATCTGTAAGTTAATAAACTATCTTCGGCGAGAAATGAAATCACAGTAAAAAAAAAAATATTATATATATATATATATATATATATATATATATATATATATATATATATATATATATATATATATATATATATATAGTAATTGCTTACCGATTCAGACGTTATCATCCTCACAGAATATTAGGACGTTCAACTTAACAATGTCTATAGGTAACTATTCCTAGTTCCAAGTACAATAACAACCTGTTTTTGTGTTTTAAATAAAAAAAAAACGTGTTATCAGTGACAGGAAAGGGTGGTAACTTCTGATACATAATGTGACGTCTCTAAAACAAATTTATTTATATAATGTGAAGATGATGATGATGGCCCGATTTCTTAAACAGTGTAAACCTAGGATACCATATTGTTAGTTAGCTAGACACACACAAATGGCTTTCATAAACGCATCTGATGCGGTTTTGTGTATGGCTAGGATCCCCCCATTTCTTAAACAGTGTAAACGTAGGATACCATATTGTTAGTTAGCTAGACACACACAAATGGATTTCATAAACGCATCTGCCACGGTTCTGTGTATGGCTAGGATCCCCCCATGGGGGAATCCTAGCCATACAAAGAACCTCGTCAGATGCGTTTATGAAAACCATTTGTGTGTGTGTCTAGCTAACTAACAATATGGTATCCTAGGATTACACTGTTTAAGAAATCGGGCCTAGGATCCTTGCGGGATCCTAGCCATACACAGAACCGAGTCAGATGCGTTTATGAAATCCATTTGTGTGTGTCTAGCTAACTAACAATATGGTATCCTAGGTTTACACTGTTTAAGAAATCGGGTGAATGATGATGATTCGGTTTAACGTCACAGACTCCCTTGTCTATCAAGGGCTAGGACGCTGCCTTCATCCGATAGACTTTGGTTTTGGAAAGTGCGGCCGCTACCCTGAGTGAATGCCCTCTCTTACCTCAGACCGTGGCGGGTCTCGAGCCGACGACATGAGGAATCAGAGTTGCGTACTTTACCAACACGCCAACGACGGCCATATATACATTGCAATGTCCGAAAATAAACACACACACACACACACACACACACACACACACACACACACACACACACACACACACACACACATTGTTTCTGTGAAATACATTTTCATTACAATTTCTTTTCACCAGAAATAAATATATAAAAATCTTCATAATTCCCTTGTATCCAAGCAGACATCAAAGAGTAAAGCTTTAAATGTTATTTGTCCTGTACAAAACGGGAAACGATAACACGAGATAACAGTCAATAAGTTAGTTTCCTTATTTAGAGCTGTTTTCCCTACCAAACACCACATTTTTTCACTCAATAACGAATAATAAACAAGTTATGAATACACAAACGTACACATGATGAATTGTTATTATCAGGGTGTCATTCGAAAATTATACGTATTTATTAGTTATTATTGTTATTATTATTATTATTATTATTGTTATTATTATTATTATTATTACTATCAAGTTGTTTTAACCAAAACCATTACGTAATCTTTCAAAAGTATAAAAAATTACTGGGAAATGTAAGTTAATAACACCCACAACCTTTCAAAAAAGGTCTAGATTGTACAAGATCTACTCTATCTAGTTATTTATCTATCTATCTATCTATCTATCTATCTATCTATATATATATATATATATATATATATATATATATATATATATATATATATATATATATATATATATATATATATATATATATATATATTATATATCTTAGTCACCCATTTACACGACCCGTTTTCTAAACTTGTAATTAAAAGAAAATGAAAACGTGCATTAATAAATGGCAGACTATTTCATATTGCGTTCAAGTACGTATTTGACTCGAGTTAAGAAATGTAAGATAATATTATTCTTATTAATAATATATATATATATATATATATATATATATATATATATATATATATATATATATATATATATATATATATATATATATATATATATATATATAAATACAAATAAAAAATTTGGGTATGACATCCTGGTAAGCTTGAATAACATACTAATATTATCATAAGCTCAGCGAATTAGTAATTATAGACACGATAAAGTAATTTTTTCATTATTTAACAAAAGGACCCCATTTAATAAAATATGACTAAATTTGGTAAAAAAAAAATTGTAGATGCGACTCATGTTTAGAAACGAGCCGAGTAATAAGTACCGAGAGAGGGTTACCAAATTGCTTCCATTTTCAATTTTTTTTTTTCCTACATTCTGGGGGTTCCTCATCTTTACAATATCTTTATCTTCCTCGTAATTTTTTCTATTCTTATATAGGGTCGCTGCTTTCAAGAACCGCCTCCAGCCTGTCATGTTGGTATCCAGGCCTTTCTCTTTCATATCAGCTTCTTTGAATCTTTCCACCTCGTCTCGCAAATTTATGAACAATGTGGAAAAAAGGACCAACTGGAGAAGAGGCACCTTGAGCACCCTCAACTGGAGAATACACTCCTCACAATTACCCAACTGGAGATCAAGCATCTCATAATTAAAGCAAATGGAGATAGAGCACCTTAAGTTAGGTTAGGTTAGGTTAAATTAGGTTAGGTTAAATTAGATTAGATTAGGTTAAGTTAGGTTAAGTTAGGGTAGGCTAAGTTAAGTTAGGTTAAATTAGGTTAGGTTAAGTTAGGCTAGGTTAAATTAGGTTAGATTAGATTAAGTTAGGCTAGGTTAAGTTAGGTTAAATTAGGTTAGGTTAAGTTATTTCCAGTTGCCCAATCATCAGGAGTGCCCTCTCAATTTGACAGCAATTAGATGTGTCTACTCGAGTTTATCCGAGAAAAAAAATTCTCAGCCAAGACTCACCTGTATTTCCTGAAGCAGTTGAGCCTTTTTCCTTCGGATATCAAGCAGGAGCTGTTGCTCCTCAGGCGTGAGATCTGAAAATAATAAAAATGAAAAATAAATTTAAATGAATACGTCTCGTACCAAAAGGAAAAAAAATCTAAATACACACAGAATGTCTTATTATCCCTTCACATCTGACAAGTCACAACATTCCCCATCTCTATTTCTCTGTATGCTTTCTTCGTACCCAGGCATGGTGAGGGTAGATTATTATTATTATTATTTTGTTTTTTTTTGGACTTTCCTGGTGTTACAATCATAAAAAAAAAGCAGACCATAGGCCTGTAAAAGCAACCAAAATTTCCATGTATCAATTCTCTATGAAGTAAACAAAAAATTCAATATAATTGAAACTTATTTGTTTACATTTCGTTAAGTAAACAAGGAACTGAATATCAGTGATATCTAATGTTGCTCCAGTTTCATTATATAAACAAGAGCTCTAATATCAATACAAGCTTGTTTGTTTAAATTTCATTAAGTAAACAAGTGCCTTAATATCATTACAAGTTTGTTCAAATTTCATGAAGTTAAACAAGAACTTATATATCATTACAAACTTATGTGTGTTTTAATTTCATTATGTAAGCAAGACCTTTAATATAACTGCAACCTCATGACTTCAAATTTCATGAAGTTAGGCAAGAACTTACATATCATTACACGTTTATGTTTGTTCAAATTTTATGAAGTTAAACAAGAACTTACATATCATTACAAACTTAAGTTTGTTCAAATTTCATGAAGTTAAACAAGAACTTACATATCATTACAAACTTTTGCTTGTTCAAATTTCATGAAGTTAAACAAGAACTTACATATCATTACAAACTTTTGCTTGTTCAAATTTCATGAAGTTAAACAAGAACTTATATATCATTACAAACTTAAGTGTGTTCAAATTTCATTAAGTAAACAAAAACTTTAATATAATTACAAACTTATGTTTGTTCAAATTTCATGAACTTAAACAAGAACTGACATATCATTAAAAACTTGTTTGTTCGAATTTAATTATTAAACAATAATGCAAATATGACTGCAAGCTTATGGTTCAAATTTTATTAAGCAAGATAAAAAAAAATGCCAGACCACAGATTCCCAACTTACCTTTCATACTAAAAATAATAAAAGTCTTGGACAAAGTTTTCTCCAATTACATGTGGGAAATACTTCTGAGTTTGACTAAACTGACATTTCTACTTGTTAATATAATGTGAGTTAACACTTGTTCCGGTTTTACGTCACGGTCTCCCTTTTCTACCAAGGGCTAGGACGGTTGCCTTCTTACGAAGGACTTGTTTTGGCAGATGTAATCGTTACCCTGAGTGCATGCCCTTGCTAACCTTAGACCGTGACGGGGTGCGAACCCTCGACCTGACGCCTCAGAGTCGCGGACGCTACCGCTTGGGTCACGGTGTTAAGTGAGTTAACACTGCTATATGTTAATATGACGCAAATTTAACAAACTATTTCAACAGACATAATTAAATATACATTTTGTAACTGTCAAATTGAGAGATTTTCAGTAGACTCGATTGATAAATAAAAATAAAAATTGAGTTTCGTATGAACGTCACTCTGAGTAGCAAAACACGAATAAGTCTCTGAGTTCCGTATGAACGTGTCACTCTAAGCAGCAAAACACGAATAAGTCTCTGACTTCCTTGTGAGTGTATCACTCTGAGCAGCAAAACACGAAAAAGTCTACGAGTTCCGCATGAATGTGTCACTCTGAGAAGCAAAACCAGGATACTTAACCAAGACCTTTAATATTATAAACCAGGATATTAATTTCAAAATCATCTTTACGTTCCTTCAGAAAAATCAAAGCTGAAATCACTCACATAATATTTAAATCATGTCTGGTTCCCAAATGAGAAGATTTAGTATACACGATGATCAATGCTAAAATAATTCTAAAAAAAACGACTTGGAATGATGCCAGGAATCCAATGAAGTGATTAGATCATATTTGTATTTCTAGGAATGATGCCAGGAATCCAATGATAAGATTAAATAATGAGATATTATTTGCATATCGTTTTCCTGAATCGTAAATTAATTCTCATCAATATTTTAATTGATACATACATATATACATACATACATACATAAATACACAAACATATATACACAAACACTCACATACATACATACATAATTACATACGTACATATATACACAAAACATTCACATACGTACATACATACATACACAAACAATCATATGTATACATACATACATATATACACAAACAATCATATACATACATACATACACACATACATACATATATACATACACAAACAATCACACATATATAATAGCCGTAATCTGCCTTGAGGGCAGTGTCGAGTCAAAGCACACACATTCACATATTACAATGGATAGATATCTTTTCAGAGCACGTCCCAACACGTGCATAAAATCTCTTAATGGTAAAGATAACACTTGAAGTACTTCCCTAGAAATTGGAATTGTTGAATTTCAATTCCTTTTGCACTGAAAATAGGACCGAACGAACGTGTTACTGCATATATTAAGAGGATCCCATCAAAGGTCCTCTACATATCACAGCAGATAGAATTCTGGAAAACGGAAGACACAAAACAAATAGACACGATTTTTTTATTTTTCAACAAGGAAAATTACCTGTCTATTCAAATTCCGAGTTCAACATGAAGAAATTTACTTTACTACTACTACTACTACTACTATTACTACTACTACTACTACTATAGGACACACATACGCACACGCATACACATAGAGCAAAGCTGTCCCAAGAAGTCATATAAAGGGCATACTAAGGGCAGCATATGCTTTCTTAGCAGATGTAAGGGTAGCCTTCAGGAACATGGACAAGGAAATGTTCAGAAATATTATATGTAACCTATGTGAGGCCAAAGCTTGAATATGCAGCCCCTTTTTGAATTCCACACTTGAAAAAGCACGTAGTCAAGCTACAAAGAGTTCAAAGACTTGCCACGAAACTGGTATTAGAAATACGTAATCTCAGATATGAGGAAAGGCTGAGGAAAGTAGACTTACCTTCAGTCGAAGCTAAAAGATTGAGGGGGGATATGGTGACGGTTTTTTAAATTCCTTCATGGTAATGACAGAGTGGATAGGGATCGATATTTTTATATGGCTGGCACTATAACCAAAGGTCATAGCTTGAAGCTTCGTAAGAAACTTCTTCGCAAAATGTAAGGAAGTACTTTTTTAGTGTAAGAGTAGTTGATGATTGGAATTCGCTAGGTGAGGAGGTAGTTAATGCTAACTCAATCCATAGTTTTAAGGACAGGTATGATAATTATCTCTAAGTACAAATGGAACTGACCAGGAGACGGGAAGTCACGAGCTTGGGGCTCTTTTCCGTAAATACAATTACGTAATTAGAGAGAGAGAGAGAGAGAGAGAGAGAGAGAGAGAGAGAGAGAGAGAGAGAGAGAGAGAGAGAGAGAGAGAGAGAGAGAGAGAGAGAGAGAGAGAGAGAGAGAGAGAGAGAGAGTATTCAGTGCTCGAAACTAATATCTATTACGAGCAATTTGATGATATCATTATAAAAACTTATAAATCAATAATTTTCTGATCAGTATTACACTCACGTTCAATCCCGTTTTATGCTACAATTATTCTTCATTCGAATGGGGGTGGACACAGAAAGGTTGGAACTACAAGGGGATGAAGGCTGGATGTCCCCCCTAACGCCCCGCGGTGGTCGAAAGAAATTAGTTTTATTGGAGCAGTATTATCTAGAGGAATCTCTAATTAACACTTAGTAAGCTAACTTTTCTAAGTTATATATATATATATATATATATATATATATATATATATATATATATATATATATATATATATATATATATATATATATATATATATATAATTTTTTTTTACTGTACAATAATACTTTTAAGGTAAACTTAACTATAGCACGTGATTATTTTCTCCTCTGTAATATTATCAATTTCCTAACAACTTATTTTGTGTCTTCAAGAATGTATATTTTCATAGCAACTCTCTTTTTTCGCGCCCATATTCAAAATAGTAAAAAGTAAAAAATAGAAAAAAAAATCTTAATATCAAAGCTGCTACACAGTTATCTCGGTAAAAATTATCTATGTTTTAGGGTTGAAAATGTAAAAAAAACATACGCAAGAAAAATCTATATCAACGCCATGGGTGCTATACCAAAAGAGAATAGTCCCTCCTCCAATATACCTACATCCGTAGAAAACGGACGTTTTAAGCCTAAAGAAAACGGTAATTTTGAGTCATTAGAGAAAACGGAGAAATCAAAATGTTTTAGGGGGAACAACAAGCGTGCACAAAGATTACTTATTGCTGCAATTTCAGTAACCTGTCTACCTCACTAATTGTCAAAAAAAAAATGCAGAATTTATCAGGAAGAAAATCACTAATAAAACAAAATAGTCACCTCGAGATGTGTGCGGCAAAATCAAAAGGAACAATTAAAAATTAACTAAGAATAAAAACGAAAGTAAAATTCCAATAAAGCCGCTTTCACACCAAAGTGGCACGTCGCACGTGGCATGCCACGTGGCACGGCAGTTGAAAAAACATCCGGAAATATATGAAACCTTTCACACAGAAGTGGCGTGGCACATGGGACGTGTCATGCCACTTCTGTGTGAAAGGTTTCATATATTTCCGGATGTTCGTTTTCAACTGGCGTGCCACGTGGCATGCCACGTGCGACGTGACACTTTGGTGTGAAAGCGGTCTTAGTTAGATGGAATTATCCACGACACGGAAAAGGGAAGAATATAAAAAAGTTCTAAAGAACTTATTAATTAAAGATAAAAATGCCACTAATATGTCGTTTTGTGTGACTATTAAGTCCCCGGTCAAATAAGGGTGGACAGAGGTTGCAGCTAAGAGTAAATAAAGATAAAAAAAAGATAATACGAACACTGAAGGTACTTATTATCTAAATCTAATAATACTAGAAAAATCACGTCGGAAAAGATACTAGGAATTCCATTGTCATTAATTAGACGAAATTACCAGTATTATCTGAGCGTCGAAAGTGAAAGTTCCAAATGTCTTCACAGGGAGACAAGGACCACCCATTCGGCCAAAGGATGGATATATATATATATATATATATATATATATATATATATATATATATATTTATTTTTTTTTTTTTTTTTTTTTTTTTTTTTGGGGGGGGGGCGGTTTTATGTCAATATCACTCCCCATTTGAATGGGGAAAGAAAAAGACACGTTGGAGCTGGGGTATTAAGGGTGGATGGCCTTCCTAACGCCCAGCGGTGGGTTCGAACTCACGATTATCGCTTCCTAAAACGAGTATCCTAACCACTGTATAACCACAGTTTCCCATTCAGCCAAGAAAATTATATACTTAGAAATATGCGATCTTTTTTTTTACGTCACAGACTCCCTCTCCTACTAAAGGGGCTATCTTTCCTATTAATTTGGCTATTTCCAAAGGTAAGATGAAAGACAGGATATTTTTGCCCGTGTTGAAGTCTGAGTTCACAGCAGACGCTGCTCTTCTACTGGCCACACACATCTAATTATATTATAAGAAGCCTTATTTTGTGAAATAATACTAATAATAATAATAATAATAATAATTAGTTTTTCAAGTTATCTATCTCCAAGAGGGCCTTACGTAATCCATAGAGAGTGAACACAGCCATTATCTTATAATAGTTATATAATGGTTCTCTAATGACGGTAATTAATGACATGTAATGACTCTACCTCCAATAAGATAACCCTTAAAAATGACCAAGACTGTATGGACCGGTTATTTACTAAGTGTGGAAAAGGAACTGTTCACCCAAAAGGACATGTCTTGTGTGCTGGGGGAACTAATCCCTAAAAAGGATGTTTAGTGTGCTGGGGGAACTGATCCCAAAAAAAGGATATGTCTTGCGTGATAAATGAACTGTTAAACAAAGGGATATGTATTGTGTGCTGGAAGAACTGTTCCCCCAAAAGGATATGACTTTTTTGCTGGGGGAACTGTTCCCCCAAAAGGACATGTTTTGTGTGCTGGGTGAACTGATCCCCCAAAAGGATGTCTAGTGTGCTGAAGGACCTGTTCCCTCAAAAGGATATGTCTTATGTGCTGAATGAACTGTTCCCCCAAAAGGATATGTCTTGCGTGCTGAAGGAAATGTTCCCCTAAAAGAATATATCTTGTGTGCTGAATGAACTGTTCCCCTAAAAGGATATGTCTTGTGTGCTGAAGGAACTGTTCCCCTGAAGGGATATGTCTTGTGTGCCTAGGGAACTGTTCCCCAAAAAGGATATATTAAGTGTCCAGAGGGAACTGTTCCCCAAAGAGGATACGTCAAATCGTGACTGTACAAGCTTAATTTGCCATTACATTTTACTATTACCGTTTTCATTCCTTCTAAGCAGGGGGGGGGGGAATACCTCCTCCGTGTTCCCCTGCACTTCAAAAAACTCGATTAAATGGAGCGGGGTGAGGAAACTGAGAATCCCCCTCATTCGAATTTATCAAGTTTTTCGTTTGACTCAGCCACTTCCCTTATTAAGGGGAC
>JAXCGZ010014538.1:0-5000 GCA_037179515.1 Halocaridina rubra
ATCAACACTTTCAATTGGTGAAAAAAAATGATCATGAACACAGGCATATACTCAATGGCATTTAAACGTGTGTTGAAAAAAAGAGATTTTGTCCTTTATATATATATATATATATATATATATATATATATATATATATATATATATATATATATATATATATATATATATATATATATATGTAAACACAGTGAGAGAGATTTTGCTCATGTGAAAATCTTAAAAAAAGATAAATCATACTTTATATTTTGCAAAAATCCCTTAAATAAGGAATTATGGCTCCAGTATATAGATAAATATGCATACAAATACTTAAATATTGAATCTATAATATATGTTTGTCTTCCCGGTCTTCGAGCCAAAATCTAAAACTTACTTATAAGCAAAAAGTTATATTTAAGTATTTGAGAACCGCGAAGTCATAATGATTAGAGTAGTCACCGTGGCTCAAGCGGTAGCGTCTGCGACTCTGAGACGTCAGGTCGGGGGTTCGCGCCCCGTCACGGTCTGAGGTTAGCAAGGGCATGCACTCAGGGTAATGATTACATCTGCCAAAACAAGTCCTTCGCAAGAAGGCAACCGTCCTAGCCCTTGGTAGAAGAGGGAGTCCGTGACGTAAAACCGGAACCGGAGTCTTAGTGATTAGAGTCCTCGACTAGGGATCGACAGACCCACGATTGAAGCAACCGCAGGGAGTTAAGTAAGACATCTAGCATTAATTCCCCAGCTTCAGTCTGTCAGCGTCCACCCCCATAACGGGGACTAAGAGCGACATATAAAACTTAGGCATTAATAAGTATTCAGTGCCATATATAAATCCAATTTTTTTACATTAAATATTCAGTGTCTAATGTATGTTGTTGTTGTTGTTCCGGTTTTACGTCACGGACTTCCTTTTCTACTAAGGGCTAGGACGGTTGCCTTCTTTCGAAGGACTTGTTTTGGCAGATGTAATCGTTACTTTGAGTGCATGCCCTTGCTAACCTCAGACCGTGACGGAGCGCGAACCCTCAACTTGACGCCTCAGAGCCGCGGACGCTACCGCTTGAGCCACGGTGACTACTCAGTGTCTAATGTATATCACTTTTTTTTTTTTTTTGAAGAATTCATCTCATCCTTCCAAATGTTTTTTTTTTTTTAACATTCGTGTTTAGCAACTGTTAAATGATGTGGTTATTTTCCATGCAACAACCAGATGTCTTGGAAAACAACATATGTCTTAAAAATATTTCTACGCTCAGCTGTAGTGTTAAAAAGAATAATACAAAAGTACAACAATTTTTGGTAACTACACTTGGTCTCTTTATGTGACCACTTTTGCGTAGTGGTTAGTGTACTCGATCGCTGAGCGCTAGGAAGGGCATCCAGTCTTAATCCCCCAGCTCCGATCTAGCTATGTCCACCCCCATACTCGGGATTCATAGTCAGACATAACACGTACACAAACTCATTCTCTTCAAATGTTTGTCATGTATTTGTAACTTCAAAACACGTGTTTGTTAGTTTGTTTGTGTTTATGAGGTACTCCATGACTGGGTCTCAGGAAAACAAATAAAAAAAACAAAAAATCTCAGATGATGATTCATCGCTTTATGTGCTACAGTCAGTCCCCCTTCGAATGGGGGTGAACGCACAGAAGTTAGAGTTGAGGGATTAAGACTGGATGTCCTTCCTATAATCCCGCGGTGGAATCGAACGCGCACTCTTTCAATGAACTATTGTGACCTCCAAATCACAGACGCATTTTTTTTTCTTTAAAATCCTCGATTATTTTTTTTAATATTAAAAAAGAAAGGAAGAGAATATTTAAATTATTTTTATAAATGCAAACTGTGTTTCACTAACCTACTTATGCACACGTCAAATACTGCTTTGAAAATTGTTTTCTGTGGGAAAGAGAGAGAGAGAGAGAGAGGAGAGAGAGAGAGAGAGAGAGAGAGAGAGAGAGAGAGAGAGAGAGAGAGAGAGAGAGAGAGAGAGAGAGAGAGAGAGAGAGAGAGAGAATTAGGAAAACAATCATACATAATTCTTAACAACCATCTCGTGCAGAATCCGGATATGTCTGGCTCAGTCTAGTATCCATATTGAAATGTTGATTACTCCGTTCCTTAACTCTGTATTGATAATAATACCCAAACCGCCATTATTACTGCTACTAAACCTATTTTTTTTCTTTATATTACTTAAAAGTATTATCTTGCTCCGGTTTTACGTCACGGATTCCCTCTTCAACCTAGGGCTAGGACGGTTGCCTTCTTGCGAAGGACTTGTTTTGGCAGATGTAATCGTTACCTTGAATGCATGCCCTTGCTAACCTCAGACCGTGACAGGGCGCGAACCCTCGACCTGACGCCTCAGAGTCGCGGACGCTACCGTTTGAGCAACGGTGACTACTACTTAATTGAAGTTTTACCTATACCAATAAATCGTAATTCAACTTTCAGGGAACCGCAGTAGCGCAGTGATTAGCGCTCTCAACTCGGGAAATGACAAACCCGTGTTTGAGTCCACCTCAGGGCGTTGGGAAGGTTATCTAGCCTAAATTCTCCAGGTTCAACTTGTCTGTGTCCACCCCCATTCGAAAGGGGGTTTAACAGGGACACATGAAACGTCAAAACTTACTATTCTTCTCCAAAAACTACATCCTCGAAATCTAGATACTATTACTACAACAACTATTATTTCTACTACTATTTTTAAATTGAATTAACTACTACATTATTCAGTTACTGCAATTTTTCAAGGATCATTGCATACGCAACAATTTACACAACCTCTCAAATTCACGATAATTTCAATTTTCTACCCAGCTGTGGAAGCTTGTTCCACGGAGGCAAAGCAGTGCAGACCATAACAAAGAAAATGAGATAAGGCAACGTGACCAAGCAATGAAGACACTCCTTGTTTTGTTTTGTTTTTTCAGCGGTGACTTCGGAAACTATTGAATACATTATGCTTTGGGGGTGACAAGCACCTATTTGCTCCCACCACTGGGCGTTAGGAAGGACATCCTACCTTAATTCACCAGTTCCAGCCTGTCTGTGTCCAGCTCCTTTCGATTTGGCTTTAAAGGTGCATTCACACCGGCAACAAAACATATTAACAAAATTGCCAACACTGGACGGAACAATGTTTGTGTTGCCACTGATACGATGATGTCGATATGTTGGTATGTCCCTGTAAGTGATATGTTGGTACTACTGGTGTTCGTAGATGTCGACTGGGATGTTTAGGTCAATGTTTACAACTTGTTTCCGACTGCATGTTGTCAGTGTGGACGCACCTTAATAGTGACATATAGAGCATAATGAATAACAGCTTCGGCAAGTCTTTAATAGAAGATTATCGCTCGAGGATTCATTCCCTCCCTCAGATATCGTAAAAACTAATCATTACTGCCACTGCCGTTGAAAAACCAATAACAATAACTATTACTGCAACTAGCATGAAAATAGCAATATTTACAACTACTAATACTACTTCTTCAATAAAAACAAACACTATCTATCTCTTGCTGTCTATCTATCTATCTATCAAAATCTATTTCTCTCCATCCCCTGCGCTTGCTCGTACAAAGCATAGCCCAATTTTCCCTTTGACCGCAACTATGTTTTTTTTTTATATTTATAAGACAACTTGAAGCTTAAAAGTAAATATTTTTTATTTTGTAAATATTCATATTGGCCTCTCTCTCTCTCTCTCTCTCTCTCTCTCTCTCTCTCTCTCTCTCTCCTCTCTCTCTCTCTCTCTCTCTCTCTCTCCTCTCTCTCTTTCACACACACATTTTATTAACTACCTGCTCTATTCATAAAAAGTACAATTATTAAATAACAGAAGGACCGCTAGAAATTACGAAACAAGTTTTTGAGAGTTACTTCCCATCGGTGGAGGCGTTTATTGCATCATAAAACCTGTAAATGCTTGTAATTAAAAAGTGCAAAGAACTGCTCTCTCTCTCCTCTCTCTCTCTCTCTCTCTCTCTCTCTCTCTCTCTCTCTCTCTCTCTCTCTCTCTCTCTCTCTCTCTCTAAATGTTTACTGCAAGTGTCATCGCTATTATCTTTTTGTAAGTACACGTTTTAATTTACAAATTTTTGTTATTAAAATTTTCAGATGCAATTAGAAAAAAATAATAATAATTACATTACTGTTAATTGCCTCTAAAATAAGAATAATTCATTAGTAAAAACACTATAAAAGGTGTTCTGTAATATAAAATATAATAACAATATTATTAAAATATTACTGTAAAGTCCGCTTACGAATGTCAACTGACTGCAAAAGAAATACAGGGTGGACCATAATGATGGGACACATTTTAAATGCTATTTTAAATGTTATTTTCCCATAATTATGGTCCACCCTGTATAAGGAAACGCAGATTTACTCAACAACATTAAATTAAACAAAAAGCGTCAATAATAACTGCCTAAGTGTAAAGTAATGATAATAAAAGGATTTTATCACTGTTAATATAGTTGGCAAACGTGTTCTATGTATGTATGAATGTATGTATGTATGTATGTATGTATGTATGTATGTATGTATGTATGTATGTATGTATGTATGTATGTATGTGGGTATGTGGGTATGTATGTATGTATGCATGTGTGTGTATGTATGTATGTATGTATGTATGTATGTATGTATGTATGTATGTATGTATGTATGTATGTATGTACGTACGTATGTATGTGCATTCTACATAACCAGAGTACAAGGAGACGAACATCACGTGGTCTTCACACATGCTGTACACAAATTATCATATTTAGACAAGGTCTATTATCATAACTAAGCTTTATTTTCCAACTGGCATCACTGTCATTCAAAACAAGATTGAAAATAACACACGTGTTGAATTTCGAACCACATGTAATTTTGACAGAAGGTGGTTAATAGACGAGGTTGTTAACTTATACGTAATTGTTGAGTATATCCTAGCAGAAATATAATATTGTATGCGAATGCAAAATAAATAAATAACTAAATAAATAAAAA
>JAXCGZ010014538.1:10000-19765 GCA_037179515.1 Halocaridina rubra
GCGACTTTGAGGAGTCAGGTCGAGGTTAGCAAGGGCATGCACTCAGGGTAACGATTACATCTGCCAAAACAAGTCCCTCGTAAGAAGGCACCCGTCCTAGCACTTGGTTGAAAAGGGAGTCCGTGACGTAAAACACGCTTTATATGTGATTTGTGAGTGTGTATGTTGAGGAGAAAGAGAGAGAAAGAGAAATAATCATCCTAATGGTGAGGGATTACATCAGCAAGCTCCACAATTAAAAAGAATCCATTTTCATGTTGAACTTAAGAGAAGAAATCTTCTCATTGTGGTTGAAGAGAACAAAATTCTTTGCGACAATAACAAGAGAGTATTTCTGTTCTTTCATCCCCCAGCTCAAGTCACGTCTCTACCCATCACCATTCATAGATATTAAGCGTTTTCCATACAACGATATATATATATATATATATATATATATATATATATATATATATATATATATATATATATATATATATGTGTGTGTGTGTGTGTGTGTGTGTGTGTGTGTGTGTGTGTGTGTGTAAGAAGAAGATGAAGCAGAAGAAGAAGAAGAAGAAGAAGAAGAAGAAGAAGAAGAAGAAGAACAACAACAACAACAACAACAACAACAACAACAACAACAACAACAACAACAACAACAACAATAACCACATTAACAACAACAACAACAACAAGATCAAGAATAGAAAGAAAGAAGAAGAAGAAGAAGAAGAAGAAGAAGGATGCCTAGTAGGTCACAAGCACATATCAAGAAGGACTCGAACAACCGTAAGTGTGACATCATTAAAAGGATTTAAAAAAGCCGCAGACCGTGGAAAGTCTGTTAGATTGTGTTTTCTCTTGCGATATTGCCAAAAAAAAAAAACCTGAGTAATGTGTTCATTTGATAAATTGATTTTTCTTACGTAAGGTAAATTATATAATAACAATTCCTTTTCATTATTTATGTTCTCTAACGTAAGTTTGCTAATAATAATAATAATAATAATAATAATAATAATAATAATAATAATAATAATAATAGTAATAATAATAAAAATAAAAAATAAATAATAATAATAATAATAATAATAATAATAATAATAATAATTATAATAAAAACAATAATAATAATAATAATAATAACAATAATAATAATAATAATAATAATAATAATAATAATAATAATAATAATAATAATAATAATAATAAAAACAGGTTTTCACACTTTTTTCTAAAAGTCATTTAATTAATAAAATGTTTCATTTTACCATATTTCACAATTTTAATTTTAATGTTCAAACATCTTTATAAAATATTATATAATTCTTTTCTTATATTCTATATTTTCTTCATTCATTATTATTCATTTTATTCTTTTAAAAGAACTCATTTTCGTGGGTCCTAAATCATATTTCCAGTAGTCTTACTTCCGGTCTGTCACTGCGTAATTATCTCGCACACCTGTTAATCACACACCTGTTCATGACACACCTGTAATTATCGTATTCCAGTCTGCATATTCTAAATAGTTTCGGTGTTCTATTGTTTTCTTCTTGAGAGAAAAATTATTAAATATTTAATAAATTATTTTACACTGATTTAATTATTATTAAGGTAATGTTTTCTAAAGTTGTAATTTTTTCAGAAATCTTTTTTCAAAATTAATAAACGATTTTTATATTTTCATAAAATTTCACTACCTCGTCGACTTCAGCTTTTCAGCAAGGATCGAAAAATTCTCCCTACCTCCCTTTGCAACGTCTAATGGGTCACTGAGATTTCCATAGTTACTTCGTTTCAATTTATGCTCGGTTGCGTTCGAAACTTTAACATTGAAACTCGACCATATAAATAATCACTATCAACTTATATGCCTTTATTTAAAAAATAATGTCCAATTATTAAAAATCTAATCAAGATAAAAAATTAAATATTAAAAAGACGCTTTTAATTAATAAGGTATTCAAAACATTGAAATTTCCTAGAGAGCGAAGCCAAAAAGCAAGGCTTCGAACGCGAAATCAGACGCAATGGTACCGGCGCGAGGCGGTTGTGGAGTCCGACAAGTGGGCCAGTGGTCACCCCCATCATTTCGCCTACTAATAACTTCTTCCTTTTATTAGATGACAAATATATCTTTAATTGCTTCTTATAGATTTCTGCGTAAAAGGATTTATTGGCAATGGGAGGAATATGGCACCTTTCTCGCCCCTAAAAATATCTCGAGTGCCAATATTTTTTTTTTAGCCAAATACAGCATAATAATAATAATAATAATAATAATAATAATAATAATAATAATAATAATAATAATAATAATAATAATAATAATGATAATAATAATAATAGTAATAATGATAACAGTAATAATAATAGTAATAATAATAATAATAATAGTAATAATAACAACAACAATAATAATAATAATAATAATAATAATAATAATAATATTATTATTATTATTATTAATAACAATGCTGATGATGATAATGATGAATATGATGATGATCATAATAATAATAATAATAATAATAATAATAATAATAATAATAATAATAACAATAATAATACTGTCTGTCTGTGCACAGCACACATGCTTCATTCTTGTTATTCTTATTTTTTTTTATTTCTTACTTTAATCATTTAGGTTTTCTAGGATTTTCACTGTTCTAAATCTGCCAGTAATAATAATGGCAATATGTTCGTAGAAAAATACCTCAGTTTTTCTCATTTTAACTTTTCCCATCCGCTGTTCTTTGCCACCTACTCATTAAGGCAAGTCAGTTAGCACTCTCTCTCTCTCTCTCTCTCTCTCTCTCTCTCTCTCTCTCTCTCTCTCTCTCTCTCTCTCTCTCTCTCTCTCTCATATTATATCTATCCATATATATATCTCATATATCTGTATGACTGTCTGTGTGTCTGCTTATCTATAAATATTTCTTTATTTTATTATTATTATTATTATTATTATTATTATATATATATATATATATATATATATATATATATATATATATATATATATATATATATATATATATATATATATATATATATATATATATATATATATATATATATATATATATATATACGGGTTTAAAAATGCCTTTTGTTGATTTCTTAATCATAATTGATTAACCTCCCTGAATAGAGATGGTAAATATTTCAATAATAATAATAATAATAATAATAATAATGATAATAATAATAATAATAATAATAATAATAATAATAATAATAATAATAATAATAATAATAAATAATAATAATAAAAATAATAATAATAATAATAATAATAATAATAATAATAATAATAATAATAATAATAATAATAATAATAATAATAATAATGTTCCGGTTTTACGTCACGGACTCCCTTTTCTACCAAGGGCTAGGACGGTTGCCTTCTTGTAAAGGACTTGCTTTGTCAGATGTAATCGTTACCCTGAGTGCATGCCCTTACTAACCTCAGACCGTGACAGGGCGCGAACCCTCGACCTGACGCCTCAAAGTCGGGGACGCTACCGCTTGAGCCAAGGTGACTACAATAATAATAATAATAATTTGTAGGTGGCCACAAACATAACAATAGACTTATTAATCCATGCATTATACAAATACATATCAAAATAGAGAAAATAAATTCATCCCACCGCGGAGCTTTAGTAAGGGCATCCAGTCTTAATCCTCTTCCTCCTCCAACCTCTCTTTGTCCACCTCGCATTCATGGTGGCTAATTGATTTCGTGAAAATTAAATGATTCATTTTCACAAGAAATGTAAATATTGAGTGAAATAAAATTTTACAAGGAATTTAATTAATTATTCACATAGTAATAACAAAGAAAAAGTGAGTGTTGATTTATATGTATAAAAGAAAATATGCCAAGAGCTTAAAAATATATAAATATACATGATTTCTGTATTAATGCTGCACATTCAATATACATGTATAAAAAAAATTTACAACCCATCACATTTGTTAAAAGCATTATCAGCTGTGGTAAGTATATGTGTATATGTGTATATATGTATGTAAGTATGTATGTATGTATGTATGTATGTATGCATGTATGTATGTATGTATGTATGTATGTATGTATGTATGTATGTATGTATGTATGTATGTATGCATGTGTATATATATATGTGTGTGTGTGTGTGTGTGTGTGTGTGTGTGTGTGTGTGTGTGTGTGTGTGTGTGTGTGTGTGTGTGTGTGTGTGTGTGTGTGTGTGTGTGTGTGTGTGTGTGTGTGTGTGTGTGTGCTTAACTTTGCAAAAAGGAATTTTTCTAAGGCTAACGTTTTTTCGCTGCGCAAAACTGTTTTACGCTATGCATTCACTTCAGACCAGATAAGCATATATACGTAGATATCTTTTTTTGTTCTTGTGTTCCACTAACCTTACTATTGTGTGTTATTCATTATTCATTGACTGTTCCCTCGTTTATTGTTTTTCTTTTTCTTCTCTTTTCTTTTCTTTTCGTACCGAATGAACGAAGCCAAGGGAGAGCATTGGTCGAATTCCTAAAACTGGAATAAATCACTGGAAGAGAATGCATTTAAAAATTCCTTGAGGAATTCATCGATTGACGAACGTGTGTGTCTGTGTTTATATGTATGTATGTATGTATGTATGTATGTATGTATGTATGTATGTATGTCATGCATACATATATGTACGTATGTATGTATGTATGAATGTATGTATGTATGTATGAAATTATACAATATGTACGTAATAATGACAGAGATAACAAATAAAAAAAAACGACAACAACAACTACGCCAACAACAACAACAACAACAACAATAATAATAATAATAATAATAATAATAATAATAATAATAATAATAATAATAATAATAATATAATAATGAATATACATAGGAGTAAGTGTGAGTGTGCATGTGCACGCGCGCGTGTGTGTACGTGAGTGAATACACATGTTTACTGGTGCCAGTGTACAGTAAAATCACCCCCCCCCCCTTCCAACAATATTGATTCCATCTATGAACATTGACACTCCGATGACAGACTATAAACTAAAAGTAATTCTAAAGACATTGATTTACAGTTACTATCTATCTATGCATTTACAGTAGTCACCGTGGCTCAAGCGGTAGCGTCCACGACTTTGAGGCGTCAGGTCGAGGATTCGCGCCCCGTCACGGTCTGAGGCTAGTAAGGGCATGCACTCAGAGTAACGATTACATCTGCCAAAACAAGTCCTTCTCAAGAGGGCAACCGTCCTAGCCCTTGGTAGAAAAGGGAGTCTGTGACGTAAAACCGGACACATCTATGTATTTACAAAAACCATAGACCCCTTATAAGGAGGTTGGCGGAGTCAAGGCTAAAAATTTGACTCTTTGTGGGAGGAAAGTACAAAGAAGGGATATCCCGATACTCACCCCTCGCTCCACCCCATTTTCTCAATTATTACGACATGCAGGGGAACACGGAGGAGGTATTTTTCCCCTCCTCGCTGATACTATTGGTTTTCGGTTTGTGTAGTCTCCGTGGCAAAATGGTAGCATCCGCGACTCTGAGGCGGCAGGTCGAGGGTTCGCGCCCCGTCACGGATGAGGTTAGTAAGGGCATACACTCAGGGCAACGATTACATCTGCCAAAACAAGGCCTTCGCAAGAAGGCAACAGTCCTAGCCCTTAGTAGAAAAGGGAGTTCGTGACGTAAAATAAGCACATCGCATATGTATGAAAATCCAGCTACTGGGGGATCAAGCCCGCTTTACTATATGACGGTCCTAAGTCCAGTACAAAGGAGATTATTGGTGTCAGAAATGAAAAAGTTATTGAGACCAAACCAAAACCGAGTCTCCCAAGAAGGTAGTGAAAAACAGCTACCCCATATAAACATAGGAAAAGCTGCTTAGAAAGATGAATAATGTATTTGCATGATTAGCAAGAAAGAATGAATAGATAAAAATATACATGAATGGATTCATATTAATTAAGATGATTAACAGAAAGCTATTAAAGCGTATGGTTGCAAAACTCATTACTTTAATACTGTCTTGCGGTATCTATGGAGATAAATGAACTAAATAAATAAGTACCTCATACATACATACATACATACACAACATACATACATACATACATACATACATACATACATACACATGATTAATCTAAAAAACAATGAATAAAATATTTCATTTCTTTACAAACGTTAATAGACTTAATACATACATACATACATACATACATACATACACATGATTAACCTAAAAAACAATGAATAAAATATTTCATTTCTTTACAAGAGTTAACAGACATTAATACAAAAGGAAATGTTTTAAATACGCATCCATGATTGTGGTTCTAAACCTATTTAATTCCATTACCCAATAAATTATTATTACTAATATTATACTCATTATTATCATTATTATTATTATTATTATTATTATTATTATTATTATTATTATTATTATTATTATTATTATTATTATTATTATTATTATTATTCCATCCACTGACTTTCAATATGAAGTATAAATTATAATATGCATTACTACACAGAGAAGCTTACAAGCGTCTCTCTCTCTCTCTCTCGCTCTCTCTCTTCTTCTTCTTCTTCTTCTAATTCTTCTTGTCTATAAGTACCCTTCTTACGTGTTTTTTCTACCTGTAATTCCGAACTATAATTCCGTAACCTATTTCACGCGAAGATCAATGCTTATAACCCCTGTCTAATTACAAACACCGTCCCAGGTATGTAAGACCATCCTACTAGAAGCTCCTCCCACATAGTTCTAACTCGCTTCCTGATTGGTCCGCCCGGCGAGGGGAAGACAACGTGATTGGTGGTATTTGCTTCCTGAGGGGAATTTTAACCTTAGGTAAGGCTTTTCCTGCTTCAGTCCCCGCAGTGCGCCCTCCGCATCAACACGTGTGCACCGCTCCTCTTCGTATCTTTTATTTAACTGTGAAATATTTTTGTATCTATTCACTTATTAGTATTTGGTAGTTAAGTGTGTATTCATACATAACTTCAAAATGGTCAGCGGTGGGGTAAGTTTCCTTATTCATTTTCTCTTATTCTTTTCCATATTTTTTTTTCATTTTTGACATTTGTAAAATAACCTTTCCTCGTCCCGCGACATTTCAGCTAAGTGTGACGTAACAGAAATCAATTCCTGAGTATTTATTTATTGATGGAATTCATGATTAGTTTGCAGGCGAAGACAAAAAAGCCAAAACTTAATATTACTAAGTACATGTTGATGATTTCAATTCACACATAACAAATAAACAACAGAAATCACTACGGATAAAACGTGTAGAAAAAAAATATATATTATTTATGCGTATCAGTGAGAAAATAAAACACACACACACACACACACACACACACACACACACACACACACACACACACACACACACACACATATATATATATATATATATATATATATATATATATATATATATATATATATATATAATCAAAATTAATTATATAATAATAATAATAATAATAATAATAATAATAATAATAATAATAATAATAATAATAATAATAATAATAATAACGATAATAATAGGAATTAAAGAGGTTAAAATAGACACAAATATGTCTCCAGCTATCAATCACCGAGCTGCCAAGAATCAAGCAAGACCAGAGATATTTGTTTAGTATTTAATAGGCAGCAAGCAATGTCTATATTTCTTACAATATATTTGCGCTTTTTTAATATAAAATAACCTGTGTGTGTGTGTGTGTGTGTGTGTGTGTGTGTGTGTGTGTGTGTGTGTGTGTGTGTGTGTGTGTGTGTGTGTGTGTGTGTGTGCTCATAGGAAAGATAACTTATGTTAGTAATTCCCAGTTTCCAGGTCAGTTTCTTATTTTCTTTACTCATTAACACTTATATATATCTTTTCTTAAACCTATAAATGTATTTAGCATTTACCATCTCTTCGCTTAACGAATTCCACATATCAACTTAATAGTACCGTACTTCCTTACATCCTGCAAACAATTTTTCATACGGAGCTTCGGATCCATGAACCTTTAGGTCTAGAGCCATCCACATCAAAGCATCCGGTTTTACGTCACGGACTCTCTTTTTCTACCAAGGGCTAGGACGGTTGCCTTCTTGCGAAGGACTTGTTTTGGCATATGTAGTCGTTACCCTGAGTGAATGCCCTTGCTAACCTCAGACCGTGACGGGGCGCGAACCTACGACCTGACGCCTCAGAGTCGTGGACGCTACCGTTTGAGCCACGGACAAAGCATCGTTCCCTACCAACTCTCTCAAAATCATGTACTGAAAGACTCCTGCAGAGAACGGAAACCGTTTTTCGCCAGGCATTCGATGTCTAAACGAACGAACCCCAGTTGCACTTTGAAAAAAAGCGAGAGTGAAGCGTCTGACTGAGCTGTTAAAAGGTTACCTAAGTCATTATTGATGACTATGATCGTATGCTTGGCATTTAATGCACTTTTCTATCGGGGTGCCAAAATGGAGTCACCGTGGCTCAGGCGGTAGCGTCCGCGACTTTGAGGCGTCAGGTCGAGGGTTCGCGCCCCGACACGGTCTGAGGTTAGCAAGGTCATGCACTCAGGGTAACTATTACATATGCCAAAACAAGTCCTTCGAAAGAAGGCCACCGTCATAGCCCTTAGTTGAAAAGGGAGTCCGTGACGTAAAACACAAGGATGTATGTGTCTATCGCGGTGCCTAAAGAGACAGCTTACGAGATGATGACAGCACGAGCTAAAAAGTAGTTTTCAGAGGTACCAAAAGACATTGTTGATAAATGGTAGAGCTGCATGATGGGTAAATCTGCCCTGATCAAAGCCCGAGCTAACAAAAATAAATATCACTAAAAGGTGTCCGTGACGTAAAACCGGAACAAGATATATTCTAAGTTATCTGTAGTTTTACTCCTGTTCATAAGGGACAACTTTTCTCTTCCTGACATGAAGACTCCTCTTAACCAGGCTTGGAACAGGTGCCGAGTTGAGCTGGCTTCCTCCCCCAGAGACTGGCTTAAACAATATCAAACTAAGACTATGTTTTAGTTGTGTGAAAAAACGACCATATATAATTCTTTAAAAACAAAATCGGGAATTCCTAACATAAAAAAATAGAAGAATTATATTCGCATTCCAGTGCCATCGATCGGGTGGAAGAGGGCCATGAAATGATTCCAGGGAATGAGTTTGGATCCTCTGGAACCAAAATTCTTTACGTGTTTATTATCAGAGAGGGGGGGAGGCTGACAATCCAGGCGCGAATAATCACGACAATATTATCTCTGTCTCTTTTGATTTCCATTCGGTGAAATGCCTTTATTATTTCTTATATTCACTGATTGGCTTCAAAAAATTCTATTTTTTTCTATTTAATTTTGCTTTATATTATTTCATTTATTTGTTTATTATTTATGTCTTGATAGGTTTATGTAATTTTTAGTTTGTCATATACGATTTTTTTTTATATTCTACGTTTTTTCTATAGTTTTTTAATCTCAGGAGGTTATTCATTCATACTCCTGCTATTATTACTCCTAATACTCTACCTACTGTTACTCCCCTACTACTCTACCTACTGTTACTCCTCCTACTACTCTACCTATCTGTTACTCCTCCTACTACGTCTACCTATTGTTACTCCTCCTACTACTCTACCTACTGCTACTCTTCCAACTACTCTACCTATTGTTACTCCTCCTACTACTCTACCTACTACTACTCCTCCTACTACTCTACCTACTGTTACTCCTCCTACTACTCTACCTACTGT
>JAXCGZ010014539.1:2500-19714 GCA_037179515.1 Halocaridina rubra
AATTTTTTAACTATCATTATTTTACAAAAGAAACGGGGCAAAACTATCTAATGAACTAACTTATGAAAGTATTACAATCTCATGTAATTATCTAAACAGATTACAGGAATATCAAAATTACTATGCAAAAAAATGACAAAAGAAACATAGGTTTCTTAAAATAAGCACTGTAATTAAAGGAAAAAAATAAAAATTAAGTATTCACAATTGCAATATATAGCTAGTAAGCACTGACCAAATTATTTAAGAACAAAGCTAATTAAGCTATTACATTACTCAAATAGTACACAATACATTTGGACATGATATATGCTATTAATTACTAAAACAAAACATTTGTCATAGTGTGCAAAGAGTTAAAATCTTTTCACAATTACAATCTGTAATTACTATTCAAGGACTAAATGATAGCTATAAACTTAATGAACATAATTATGTTACTTAAATAATATAAAATACAGTTGGTGATGATCTGCAAATATTAAATCATGACTTAAAACAATAATAATACTTAAACAGAAAAACTAAACATCACAATTACGTTACTTAAATAATATAAAATATAGTTGAGAATGATTTTTGCAAATTGTAACATTTAACACACATTATAGTGAGGAAAAAAATAGAATTCAAAATGTACAATTTATAAATGACACTTATTCTAATAAACTTAAATCTAAGGGAGGCTTTGAGGTTTCTACATCTACTTTAAAAAAAAAAAAAGTACAATAATTTTCTTCCACCAATCGTTGTCAAAGATGGTGGGGACATTTTCTTTCTTTATCTTTATCAGTTCGAATACTTGGGGGAATATACTTTTGAATTATTTAACTTTCTTAATTAAGGGGATTTCACTTGCCTTTTCTCATTGTTAATTTTAAATTTTCTATTAAAGGGAATTTTAATTCTCTTTTTTCACTGTCACTAAATTTATTATATGTATGGGGATTTTTTCTTTCCCCCTTTTTTATTTTTAAGTTTTGGGGATTTTCATTTCCCTAGCCCCTCAGATACCCATCACTGCTAGGTCTTGGAATATCTATATCCTAATTTCCTGGGGCCCCCACCTAACAACTTTGAGGTAGGTCCGGGTTGTAACGACGTACCCGAATCCTTTTTTTTTCTTGAAACGGGCCAGACAATGGAAGGGCATCGATGTATCTGCTGGGAACCCCTCCCCCCACGTTTCTGCGACTTTTGAGGTGGTCCTATGACCACCTCTCACGCCACCTCCTCAACGAGGCGCATCTCCCTCCACTAGCTGAAAAATGCGAACATAGCCTGGAGTAGATTCTAGGGCCGAAAATTAGGGCCTAATGTCGCTAGTACAAATGCAAGAAAGAATACATACGACCTCTGCATACAAGCAAAGGCCTTATGTCTTCATTCAGAGGGCATACTTCGCCTCCCTGCATCTGCAGACGCTTGCAATCTCTCTCGTAAAATTGAGGAATCACCATCTTCTTGGTTGGATCCGGCAACAAATAACTTCTTGTAGGGGCGTTTTCTCTCAAAGCCCAAGTCACAGTGCGGCGCACTGTGATGGTGGTGTACATGGAGGCCGCATGGGACCATTCTTTCTGCAGGGGACCTTGCCAATACGGGGACAGGGGAGAGGAATGACTGGTTCTGGTAACTTGATATTGTGACGGAGCTGTGGCTATCTCGGCGTCGCTGCTTGTAAGCGTCTTGAAGTTTCTTAACACCCAAAGATTTCTTCCATAGATGCATTTATCTCTGTTTCTTCTGTATTCATAATTCTTTTTCTCATCGCACTGGTCTCTTCAATGAATATATAGGCGTGGATTGATCCCAAGCTGATCACCAAGGACGTATAGTGCTTCTCTCTATACAAAAATTATTCTCACCTGAACTTCTTAATATATTATTTTAGATTTGGAAGTGAGGTCGGTGATAACAGATATGCATTGTCTTCTTTAAAGTTATTTATTAGAATATACACTTATTTAACACCTCAAAGCTCCCATTTCTATAGTTCCTGTCACTCACTATTCCCGCCCCCTTAGAGGGAGGTGTCTAACTATGGACGTAAGTTCTGCCCCCGGCAAAGGCCGACTTCAGACTAAAGTGATGCGGGCTCTGTATGCCGTCCAGTGGCGTGGGTTTCTGGGTGCGCACTCTGCCCTGTAGCGGCTATAGTCGTCTATATCAGATGCTGTACAACAACACAAAGGAAACAACAAACAGAAAAAACAGTCAGAGTACTGTCCAAATGAGGATTAGAGTCCTATGTCTCCCAAAGTCATTCTTTCTCTCGTACTCGTCATTTTCTTCTTTCATTCTCCTGATGCTGGGAAGGGGAACACCGTCTCTCTGTCCCCTCATTACAGGCAGTGGAAGTCGACTACATGAGGAAGAGCGAGGGATATGGGTATCACAATCGTTTCTTTCTTCCACAAAGAGTCAAGAAATACGAGGAGTTTCTGATGGAAAAATTTAAGCCAGAATCCTTCACAAGGGGGATATCTCCCTGTGTATATATATATATATATATATATATATATATATATATATATATATATATATATATATATATATATATATATATATATATATATATATATGATTAGAAAAAGAGAACATATTTTGATGGAAATAAAATGATAAAAAATGCTTGCTTTCTTTCCAAACTGAGTTGAAATAATCATGTTTACCTCAATTCCAAGTTCTTTTTAAGAAAAAAAAAAACTTTATCGTACATGATTTAATATTTTTAGGTAATTAGAAAGTTCACACCTAGATTTATTCAGAAGAAAATCAAATCTATATTGTGTATGATTAGCTATTATGTAGTTTATTAGTAGGTTCACATCCTTATTAATATAGGGAAGACTCGTGCATGATTTATTCCTATTCATCAAATGAGTAAGTTGACGTACAGGTTCAGGTATATGATTTAATCATGAATAATATATTAGCTAATATTTAGCTAACCAGCAATTTCACCTTCAAGTCATTGAAGGACTACTTCATAATGCACGATTTGGTCTATGTAAATAACTTGTAAGTTCACATTTAAATTAATTTTGATAAAAAAAAAACTTTTTGCGCATGACTTAATTTGAAAACTAACTAGTAACTTCACATAAAAGTTCATTAAAAATAAGAGAAAAACATCATCGTCCATGATCTTTGATTATTAAATTAACTATCAAGTTCACATCCAACTTCAGTTTGGAAAAAACTACATAAATAAGCACATAAAGAAAGAAATAATATGAACAAAAAGGCATTCAGAAAGAATACGTTCATTCCTAGCATAATAGTTAGCTGTGAGGTTTGTTTCTTCTTTTAGACCTCCAGTGGTGCAAGTGGTAGTGCAGTGGCACAGTAACTATGTGTCCTAGGCTCAAAAGTAAAATATGATTCATATTATCACATATGTTAATGTGCTTATTTGATTATTATTGATGCCAAAATAGCATGGGATTTGAATTAAATGTGAAAACAAAGCCACGAGTGAGGTTGGGAAAAAGTTTTAATATGAACAAAAAGGCATTCAGAAAGAATGCGTTCATTCCTAGCATAGCAATTAGCGGTGAGGTTTGCTTCTTCTTTTAGACCTTCAGTGGTGTAGTTGGTAGCCCCTTGATACAGTAATTATTCTTCTTAGTTTCGAGTCCTAATCAGGGGTAAAATATGATTCATGTTTTCAGAAATGGTAATGTGTTTATTTGATAATTATTGATGTCTATGTTGCAAAGGATTTAAAAAAAAAAAAAAAAAACGAAGCCACGGGTGAGGTTGGGAAAGAGCTGTAATATGTACATAAGGCATTCAGAAAGAATGCGTTCATTCCTAGCATAGCAGTTAGCTGTGAGGTTTGCTTCTTCTTTTAGACCTTCAGTGGTGTAGTTGGTAACACTTTGGCACAGTAATTAAGTGTCTTAGGTTAGAGTTCCAGTTAGGGGTAAAATATCGTTTGTTTTCATATGTGTTAATATGTTTATTGGATTACTATATATATATATATATATATATATATATATATATATATATATATATATATATATATATATATATATATATATATATATATGTTCCGGTTTTACGTCCTAGACTTCCTTTTCTACCAAGGGCTAGGACGGTTGCCTTCTTGCGAAGGACTTGTTTTGGCAGATGTAATCGTTACCCTGAGTGCATGCCCTTGCTAACCTCAGACCGTGACGGGGCGCGAACTCTCGACCTGACGCCTCAGAGTCGCGGACGCTACCGCTTGAACCACGGTGACTACATAGAAATTAAATTTAAGGTAAAAATAAAAATGTATTACATTACAAAGTTAATTTATATGAAAACTAATATTCTCTGTACGTTTATATATATATATATATATATATATATATATATATATATATATATATATATATATATATATATATATATATATATATATATGATGTGACACCGGGACAGGCAAGAAAACTTACCTCATCAATAAATGCAAGTGCACGAAGAAAACATTATGCCGAAGAAAAAGTAAAAGGTTAAGGACAAGGCAGAGTGAGGTAATGATACACAACAGGAAAAGGACAGGCTGAAAGAATAGTCGAAGTACTGAGGAGCTAGAGATATGGCAGGATTAGGCCTTAAGAGTAGATAAGTACGCAACATATATACTCGTATGTGTGCGTGTGCGTATGCATGTACATATATTCTTATGCTATACATAAAGAACGTTTTCATATACAAGAAGCTAAATAGAAACACATATATTTTCCATTATCAATCACCATACTATCAAGAGAAAATGGAGGTTTAGTATGCATTAAAAAAAAGAAATGAAAACTCTACAATCCAATAAAAAAAATCTTATATTAACTCTACAATCCAATAAAAAAAATCTTATATATCTAAGGTGCAAGATATGAGCCTAAAGCATTTACAGGTCAAAGGTTACATTGTGTTAGATAAAGCTTGTTCTAGACAAAATAAAATAATACGAAGATAATGAGAAATAGAAGAGCAACCCACAACTGCAAAGAGTATGAGTTACTTTTATCAAGATATATATATATATATATATATATATATATATATATATATATATATATATATATATATATATATATATATATATATATATATATATATATATATATATATATAAAGGCTGTTGCCAAGTCAAAGCACAACCCTATCTCTCAGTGAGAGAAAAAAATTAAGAGGGATCCATTTCCCCTCACTCCACCTCAAATTGTCGCCAAGCAGTGTAAAACGGAGGCGGTAATCGTGTACACCACTCCAGAGAAAGCATAAAATGTAGAATAAGAGAGAAATACATAATGAAATATTGTAGGCAAAGGTCGCTCGAATCCTCAATTAGATAAAACCCACCCACTTGCCATATAAAATAAGACGCTTAAACCCTCTCTGCAGATGAACAAAGATATAAACCCTTATAAATAAACAAAGTCGAATTTTTCATAAAACATAATTATGCACATATGCACATGCAAAAACTAAATACAGCACTCGTATACGGTTAAGGTACTTACTAATAAAGAGAGTGAATAGTTTGTTTACTTGGCTAATTCTGTTTTACTTATTTATTGTTGGTACACAAAAGTTTTAAATAAAAAAAAATGGGAGGGAAACAATGTCATAAAAAAGAAAAATAGGAACACAAAGCAATAAACAAAACAAATAAACAAACAAATATATTAATAAATAATGGATTAATGAATTAAACAGTAGATGGTTTACTTAGTTATGTATATCCTACTTTTACTGACGGACATGGCATGTGTCATAAAATCTTTCATTACGACACAAACCAAGGATTCGCCATAGTGAAGACAGAAAGAGAGAAAGAAAGAAAACACTGTTTTTTCGCGTTTTAGTGTTAATTCTACCTATGTGCTAATGTGTTGAGCAATACCAAGGTCTCTCTAGGTAATTTCACACCCATATGCAACAGATATACAAGTATGTTCAGTGTGCATGTATATATGTATGTATGTATATATGTATGTTATGCATGTGTGTTTGCATGTGCGCGTGTGTGTGTGTGTGTGTGTGTGTGTGTGTGTGTGTGTGAGAGAGAGAGAGAGAGAGAGAGAGAGAGAGAGAGAGAGAGAGAGAGAGAGAGAGAGAGACCTGCACATTCTGACAAAACAGGTTGTTCCAGAGTTGATGCCCAGATTCCTGAGCTGATGTTGTAATCCCCCGGATCACATTACGGTCGTCCTGCTTTGGATATAGATATATAATCTTCTCCTTTTAAAGTACTCAACTCTCTCTCTCTCTCTCCTCTCTCTCTCTCTCTCTCTCTCTCTCTCTCTCTCTCTCTCTCTCTCTCTCTCTCTCTCTCTCTCTCTCTCTCTAAGTTTGCATGCAAGTACTTACGAAGATTTTAATGGTAGTGAGCGCTGTTCATGCATCACCTAATCATAGTTTTATGAAATTAGTATAGTATAAATAATTGATAATGATTAAAATATGTATTTTATACGGAGGAAATTTGGCTCGTGTTTTCCTCATTTTCCAGTTAATTCCATAGTGCTTATGGCGCCAATTAAAAGATTCATATCTACTACTTATATATATATATATATATATATATATATATATATATATATATATATATATATATATATATATATATATATATATATATATAGTAAAAATAATTGATTAAGATCAATACATATACGGCTTATCCAGTGGAAGCTTGGCTCGAGTTTCCTCATCTTCCAGTCATTTTCATTGTGCTTGTAGCACCAATCAAAAGATTCATATCTACTTGTGTGTGTGTATGTGCGGTGTATGCCCCCCCCCACACACACACACACACACACACACACACACACATATATATATATACGTATATAAATATATATATATATATATATATATATATATATATATATATATATATATATATACCAAGTTACATATCAAAGATAAACATATTATAATTTGCAAAGTAAGCGTAAGAATGACTTGGGCCCAAGATAATCAGTCAGTGGATTTAAAGCTTTATTTTATTTAGCATTAAGGCATTAAATAAACTATTATAATCTGGCAAATATTCTTTTAAAACACTGAGGATATCGTGAACTTAAAAGTGACATTCACAATAAGCATTTTCAAATGTTTCTGCAAGGTATTAATGCTCCTAATAGTAGTGCAAACATACGACAAGCAGTTAATATACTAATTGTGAAAATATTAACATAGCACTGTCAAAAGATTCAAAGTCGATTGTAGAATAGTTGCTTGCTCCGTATGCTCATATTTCCTTTTTCAGTCATTTTCCAAAAGAAATTCAAGAGTCTTTGCAATGGCATGAAATTAACAGACTCATTAACACTACAACTGTGTATGCACGAATAATGGAAGCCAACATACTGACTACATTACTCAAGCAAAAATTGATATTGCACTTTCTAATGGAAAAAGTGCTGCCCAGGGCAGGGGGATGATGATATCACATATAAAGTTATTCAGTAAATCCATGACAAGTATATGTGATAGAATTCAGTTAATTTTTAGTGTCATATACCAATTGGGCAGTCTTCCAAGAGAACGGACGGAACGTATAATCATTCCCATACCTAGACCAAGTCGCACTAAACTGAGGCCAATATCTTTACCATGCTGCTTATGCAGTGTCCATGAGAAAATTTCTCTCAATAGGCTTTAGTGTACTTTAGAAGAGAGATTATCAGCTAATCTTTATGATTTCATGATAGTAATAAGCAAAAATTCATACATTTTCGAATTCCTGAATGTGGGCCATACATTGAGAGCACCTTTACTATTAGCTTTACAAAATGCATTTGACAATACAAACGGAATTGTAACTTTATATCCTATGGCATTCCCAGGATTCAAAGTTAAATTGCTGCAGCTAAACAAATGCTATCTAAGTGGAAGATCATACAAAGTAGATTGCAAAGATTACATAACTCCCACTGGAATGGAATTCACCCTTAAAACGCCACTGGGCGGGATTCTTTCGCCATTGTTATTCAGTATATTAGTTGATAATGTCTTAACTCATTAGTTCTTCCAAACACACAGTGAACAATTATTTGTTATTCAGATGATACTTGCATTTGGGTCTCTCCAAGGAATGACAACTAATCAATGCTGTATCATCCATCAAAAGTTGAAAGAAAAAAAAATTGGCTTTCCTATACTAAGTATCATGCCATTCCCACTCTTTAAACTTACGCCATTAAAACTTCCAAAGGAGTACATTAAGATATTGTGCATAAGACTTATAGGCTGAGACCATTAAAACTATTGACCAACAGAGTATCTGGTTTTGGCATTATCATTTGTCGAACTTTTTTGCTCACATAAATACCAGCCTCTTAAATCCCTTAGAAATAAATCAGAACAAAACTATGAGAATTTTTCTTGGCAGCCTAATGAGTACTTGGATTGTTAATATGCAGCATGAGTTAAAACTTCCTCCTCTAATATAGCATATTAATCAAACTGTCGTAAAATTTGGTGTTAAAGCAGACCAATAAGTTTCATCACCTCTAAATGATGATTATATTTCACAGGAGTCAAAATCATCACCAATTATCATAAAATCTTTAATAAAACTTAATATACAGTACAAGAGCCACATACATTATAAAGTACTTAAATTTGTGACTAATGAGGCGAGAAAACATAATTTGAGACTTTTCTATGGAAATGATTCTGTTCATGCAAGTAATCCTCGTCTCATTGAGGAAGTGTGGTAACTTCATTCCAAATTTAACCATATGGCCCTGAAGTAACTCCAGTTGTGAAAAAAACACAAGACCTTACAGGCAGTTGAAGTATTCACTAAAAATAATATTACAAATATTAATGAAACTCTTTGTATATATACAGTTGCATCTCATACTTGAAGTACAGGAGGGTCTGCTTGTTGTATGGTAGTGCGTAAATTTATGGAGTGATGCAAATTTATGAAAGTGTTAAATTTTTCTAAGTGGACTGTAATCACGAAGCGTGAAACTTTTTGAAATAAAACATGCTGCTGAGTCATTAGCACTGGAAAAAGTGCACTATTATTTATTTTTACTCAGAAACTGCACTTCCATCACCTTAAAACCTGCTTAGTAATCCCTCATGACTATAATTCAAGAAGAATTTGTATGCGCAAATTTAAATTTAAAAATTGTTAGTTCATAGGTACCTTCCAATGCTGGGGAAAGTGGTAACAAAAAGGCTGACATACTTGCAAAAAACGACTGCAGAAGAGTCAGCATTTCAATCTAGATATCACCTTGTCTCACTTGAAAGCAAGAGTTAAAAATGGAATGGAAGAAGAGTTACAATTGTTAATTAATCCATAAAGCTCAAGTAATTTCTCAATCTAACACTATAAAAATATTACAGTGTATGATACAGGTATGGCACAGGAAAATTGCTAAAGGGTGCTCATGATAGAATTGCTGAAGGCATAACATGATTACAGAAAAATAGGAGAGATTAATCATGAAAAAAGCAGGAACAATGCACCAATAATACCCTTAATGGGTTTTATATATACATATATATATATATATATATATATATATATATATATATATATATATATATATATATATATATATATATATATATATATCCAAGAAAAGAGTAATACTTCCATACACTACATCACAGAATGTATTACTTCTCAGGACTTCAGACCTCCTGATCTGTGTTATTTTGGACTTTGTGTATACAGGTGTATATGTAATCATGAAAATCTTATCCTATATTAAATTTACATCCAGCATTAAATATGTAAATGCATCAACATAATTGTTCCTCTAGTGTCTTAAATTTTGATTGCATAATCGAGTTAGCATATATTATTAGTATGCCAATTGTGTTTTATCAGAGTATTCTCTACTCTAAAGTTGACTAAATAATGCAATGTTATGGTAAATATAATTCTTAACAGTATGCATTCATATACATGGCCTCATTCCACTTTGCAAGGGGGTGGCCAAGCCAAGAAACATGCATTCACTACTCTACATACTTCAACTACTCCTCTTAGCTCCTTGAGGACAAAGGGTTGCCATATTTCCCCCCCCCCCCTTCCTCCCTGCTTGGGTCATCAACAAGGTAGGCAGGAAAGGATATTCTACAGTGAGGTCCAACCGCTGCAGTTGGTTTACCCCAACTGCTTCATCACATGGTAACTCCCCTCACACCCATCCATTCGAGTTCACTGATGTAGCAGGTGCGAGAAATCCCTTTGGCCAGTGTCACTTATATACAATCTTCCTCCACTCATTCCTAAATCTTGGACACCATCTTCCCTGCTTCACTGACATTCCAGGTGCATTCAATGCCCTTTTCATGTCATCCATGCATCTCATTCTAGGTTTTCCTCTTGTCCTAACTCCAATCACTTCTACACTCTACACTCTCATTGTATTCGTTCATCACTCATCCTTTCCATGTGTTTAAACCAACTCACCACTCTCTTATCTTACCCAACTGACAGCTTCCTTTCAACACCCATTCTTTGCTTGACATCCTCATTTCTTACTCTATCTATTCTAGATACACCAATCATACTTCTCAAACACCTCATTTCCATTATTTTTGACTTGTTCCTTCTTCCTCTCTTGCATTCCAAGTCTCTGCTCCATACAATGCTGTTGGCACAATCACAATTCATATTTCCTTCTCTTTGCATTCATTCTCAAATCCCTAATTCTCATTTCACGTTCCAATCCACCTAGATATTTACACACTTCCATCACTTTATGACTTGTCTCTGCATCCACTCGTCCAATCCTTGATATGTGCAACCTCAGATACTTAAAACTCTCAACTTCTTCAAGCAACTCCCTATTCACTCCTACATTCAATCTGTAAGCATTAACACTCTTCATGCTTCTCATGACTTTACTTTTACCGATATTCACCAGCAACTTCCTTTTTTTGTACATCCTAACAAACTAGGTCATCAAATGATTCAGTTCATTCTCAATAGTACAGTATCATCCACGAATAGCGAGTGATTCAATTTCCACAATCTTCCACACTCACTCACTAGTTCCAAGCCTCTGTTTAATACCTTTCTCTCCATCAATATACACATTAAACAACCATGGCAATATTACACAACCTTGACGTAACCCTACATTCACCTCAAACCAATCGTTTATACCATTCCTGACTCTCATATATGTTCCACTACTTAAGTAAAAACTCTTGATAGCATTCCACAAACATCCAGTTATTCTATATAGTCACAACACACTCCACAACGCCTCTCTATCAACCCTGTCATACACTTTCTCTAAGTCATAAAAGCCCAAACATAGTCCGTACCTTTCTCTAAGGACTTCTCACACACCTGTCTTACCACAAACACCTGATCCACACATCATCTTCCTTTCCTGAATCCACATTGTTCTTCCCCAATCAATTTCTTAGCTCCTTATCTGTCAATTAACACTTCCATAAACCTTACCAACGACATTCAACTAACTAATTCCTCTAAAACTACTACTCTCATACTTATCTCCTTTCCCTTTAAAAAGTGAATTATGTTGTGATGGACAGGAGGGTGATAGGAAAAATATTGGATGTGAATGCACTGAGAAGTGCTAGTGGTGTAATATCTGATCATTATTTACTGGACAATAGAGTAAGAGTGGGGGAAAAGTGGAGAAAGAGGAGAAGCAAGAGAGGCAGAGATGTCCTAAAAGTAAGTGAACTAAATAAGAAGAAGAAAGACTGTGAGTATAAGGCTAGTCTGAGGAATGTTTGGAATGTAAAGAAAGAAAAATTGGAGGAGGGAGTGGAAGAATAGGACCTTCCCTTTCCTGAAACATACATTCAACAACCTAATCATCCATTCTACTTATACCTCTCCAGCTTTTGACAAGCATTCAAAATGACACCTATCTATCCCTGGTGCCTTACCTGCTTTCATTGCTCTCAATGCCTAATGTACTTACTTTTTTTACATTTTTCTATCATTCTAATCATCTAACATTGGCATTCCTCATTCATTTCCCAAAGGTACAATCTCTGCCTCTCTATTATCTTCCTCATTTAGAAGTTTCTTGAAATACTCAGCCCATTTCTCTCTCACTTTTACTTTATCTACTAGTAATTGCCCATCTGCCGCTTTCACCCTCTCCTCCCTACCAGACTCATCTTTCTAAACTCTTTTCACTTCCTTCTGAAATATCTTTTTATTTCCTTCAAAATTCTCAGACAAGCATCTATCCCACCTTACATCTCCTTCCCTCTTTGAAACCCTTACCACGGGCTTTGTTAACCTCCTCTTTGCACTATACCTTTCATATGCCTCTACATTACCTACCTACAACCATACCTCAGATGAACTTCTGCTCATCCCACCATTCACTGCCTTTCCTTGTACTTTCACTTTTGGTCTCCTGTACACTGCTTCTGCACACTTCATAACTTCCTTGTTGAAACAAACCCCATTCTTCTTCCACACAATCCTCCACTTTCTCTTTCCTTAAATTCCTAACATTCCTCAAACACCACAACCATGCACACTCAGAGACCCAATTGCCAGGGTTCTGGTTGGATCTCTACTGCAAGAATACCCCAACGTGTCTTGGCAATTTGTAGGAATGTGACACTGAGGAGAGATTCCCAGTCCCACTGCTCCGCCCCATTTAGTCGACTTTTACAACACACAGGGGAACAAGGAGGAAGTATTCTATCGCCCCTTTAAAAATAACTTCGGTATTAACGTAGCACAGTTTGAAAATACTATGTTTCTTCTTCTTCATCTCCAGCATCTGTGTTTGTTCACGGTTGTTGCTGTTGTTGTTGTTATAGTTGCTTTAACCATGCTCTTGGATGTTGGTGATGGGTGTTGACAAAGATTTTACAGCCAGCTCCTTCTTCTGACACACTCTTTTTCTTGGCTTTGAAATGGCACAGAGCTAAGCGAGCTTGCTCCTCCTACGACTGCATTACGGTGAAATACAGCATGTCATGGTATTCTCCTTTTTTCACTCGAGTCACATGCATTTGCCCTCTTATCCCAAGAAACACAGATATAGGAAATGCTTGCAATCAAAGCTTCTCACTTAAAAGCGAGACTGAAATAATGCCTTTTTATGCCAACAAGGGAGTGCCTGCTTTCACATGTCCCAATGTAATGCTTAAGATCCAAATAAAAAAAATGTCTCCTAGTTACGCAAGCAATGTAGCTTGCTCCTTCAAAAAGTACACCTATCAGCTGCTGATGTTTACACGATCTAACTAAGCACTATATACTATATATTACTCTTAATTAATAATCTCAGAGTGCTCTTCTACCATCAGTCAATTGTTACACTATATTCTATTATTAATTACTTGCTATTATTTTTTAAATTGGCTTGAAATTATTAAGATTTGATTTAAACATGTTTAAATATAGATTGTAATGTTAACAACTGCATATCACTGGGAGTGACTACGTGCACATGTCCCATGTACAGTAGTTATATATTTTCTTAAAATTATGAGTGCATCTAGCATTTTACTGTTCACTCACATACAGAATTCTAATTATCAAGTATTTTACATTAAAAAGTACTTTCTTACATGCTGCAAAGAAGTGTACTTATGCAGCTTATATATATATATATATATATATATATATATATATATATATATATATATATATATATATATATATATATATATATATATATATATATATATATATATATATATATATATATATGTGTGTGTGTGTTTGTGTGTTATGAATCTATACTAATTGTAACATACAATAATTACCACGGGCGGTAATTAGGTGAGTGGGTGGAAGGAGGAAGACGAAAACAACACTAGACAAAAATAAGAATGGGTGCCAGTAACCAACCTTTTAGTATGCCAACGGCATTCATGGAGGTCAGAGGGTAGGAGTACTCTGCAAGGAGAAATACTTAGCCAGGGAGGGACGAATAGGTGGGGTATAGGGAATGTGTGTGTGTGTTCGTTCACCCTACTTAGTTACCCAAATCACGTCTGAACCAACTGGCCAGAGTCTACCATATAAGGTCAAGAAAGAGACACCGGAGGATGTGACTGAAGGTGTTCTTCTCATCAGTTGTGGCAAAAAATGACCAAAACACAAGACATATTTTGGAATATAAAAGGAAATACATCTGTCACCGCTAAAGTATATTGACATAGCACCACTGAGTGATTTTAAAGGATAACAGGGACTAATGGAATACACTTTATAGTATGAATTGTGTGTGTGTTGTGTGTGTGATTACCTAATTGTGTTTACGGGAAAGAGCCCAAAGCTCGTATCTTCCCGTCTCCTGATCGGTTCCATTTTATGCACGGTTCAAAATTAATATGAATATGGCTAGGCATATGCGTACAGGATGCTTGCTTACAGCTCCACGTGTGTGTGTGTGTGTGTGATACACTGAGGCAAGCAAACAAACAAAAGGAAAAATAACACAATCGGATATGAATTTTTCTCATGGACATTGATTTGAAAATACCAAGAAATGGTATGTTATCGTGGAAGATACTTTTTATTATTATTATTATTATTATTATTATTATTATTATTATTATTATAATGATTAAGATGATTATGATGATGGTGGTGGTGGTGGTTGTTATTATTATTATTATTATTATTATTATTATTATTATTATTATTATTAGAGGATACACATGAATAAGACGAAATATCAAATACGATAAATTAATAGCTTTTAATTCTATTGTACCAAAGTAGTAGTAAAATAATTTAGAAAGAAGGAGCAACCTAATTAAAATGTACATTTGTAGTGGCAAGACGGTAGTAGTAGTAGTAGTAGTAATTTATACAAAGCAGGAAGAGAGAGAGAGAGAGAGAGAGAGAGAGAGAGAGAGAGAGAGAGAGAGAGAGAGAGAGAGAGAGAGAGAGAGAGAGAGAGAGAGAGAGAGAGAGAAACCGCACTTGAAAAAACATATTACCCAATGGGAAAAAGTTCAAATACATGTAGCGGATCTGTTGACTGAGATAGGCCTACGAAATTTCAGTTGTAAGAAAAGGCTGAAGGAGTTCGAAAAGAGGAGTGGAATATGGTGAAGGTTTTTATATTCCTTATGGCTCTGACCCAGCTGATAGGGAGAGATACTTTGATATGGGTGCCTCTAGACTAGAGCTAGAGGTCACAGTTGAAGCTTTTTAAGACGAAATTAAAAATCCGAATATAACATAAGTCATTTTTCATGGTAAGATTTTCTTTTTTTTAAGTAATTTACATATCTGCATCCAAGTAATTGGGAGTTCTGTTTAATTTTCGTCATACAGTTACATGAAATCTATAAAGATCTTCTCCGTCCTTGCTTAGAATACTTCTCGCACAACTGGAGAGTATCTTATAATTGTCTCCTAGATAGGATTGAATTTAAGGCAATCAGACTCATCAATTCTCCTTCTCTTATTTTTAATCTGGATTCCGCAAGGAATCATCTCTTTCTCTTTTATATCGTTACTACTTCTATCGCTGTTCTGAGTTGGCGAGTTGCATCTCTCCTCCATTGCCGAGGCCGCCAAGCGGCCTTGTCTCATAGGTACTGTGTGGAGATTTGTAGCTTGTGGATTGGTCGGTGCAGCGGCTGCTTTTGCCCTTTCACATCCAGACTCTGGAATTCTTTTCCTCCATCTGTCTTTCCTAATTCTGATAACATATCTTCCTTCAAAAGTGGATTTATCGTCATCTCAGGGCCTAATCCTGCCATATTTCTAGGTTCTCAATACTTCGACTATTCCTTCAGCCTGTCCTTTTCCTGCGCATCATTCCCTTCTTACTGCTTTGTCCTTTAATTTCTACTTTTTTTTTCGTTTTCATGTTTTCTTGGTGCACGGACTGATAAGGGCAATTTTCTTGCCTGCCCCGGTGTCACACTCACAATGGGGACGTGTGTACACAGAAGATAATGTCATACTCATTGAAAATTGTAAGAATAGTGTAATAAAACTGGAATTGGCAAAGCGAATAAACTGTAAGCACTAAATACACTCCCAAGTTTTTAATAAGGATATGACAAAGGTAAGTAAAAGAAAGAAAAAAGAGGTGGGGGGGGGGGGGTAGACGGAGAGATACCAGCATAGGATTCTTTCTCGTGACCACAATTAGGTAAACACACAAACAAACCAAAAGTGGGGTTCCGGTGCAAAGGCCTCTGTTTTATGTATAAACAAAACCGCGTGATCGAGTGCAGAAGTCCTTTCGTTATACAATTTGGGACTGATATGAAGCATTTAATTGTCGTATCTTCATCGCTTGTACATAAGAAAATACATACAAAGAAACAGACAAGGTTTTCACAACAAAAGTGATACAATTCATTTCATTGAAATAATGAGTTCTATATTGCTGCAATAATAATAATAATAATAATAATAATAATAATAATAATAATAATAATAATAATAATAATAATAATAATAATAATAATTAATAATAATAATAATAATAATAATAATAATAATAATAATAATAATAATAATAATAATAATAATATTGTAGCTTTGTTGTTATTATTATTATAATTTCATTATTTTTTTAATCATTATAATAAGTATTAATATTAAATGGCCACGGGAGCTCAGTGGTAGGGATGCGACTAATCGCGAGTTCTATCCTACAGCAGGATAAGGAGGCCATCAAGTCACAACTAATCCTCAGGTTTCATGTCTATGTCCACCCCTATTCGAATAGGGACTAATTATGATCCCGAAAACGGTGCATTATTATTATTACCATTATAATTATCTTCTATTATTTATATCTCATATAATTATATTACAGATTGCAACACTTCTCGAACTGATTTATGAGCACCCCTGACCAAAAAAAAAAAAAAAACTAAGTACTTCGAAAATTCAAAATCGGGGCCAATTTAATGTGAGCTACCATGCGATCATCAGAACAATTAATTAAAATTCAAATAAATTACAATGATTTCATTGCCAGTTTACGCTCTCCTTATGCAAAGAGAACGCTACGCAATACAAAGATGAAAAGTCTGACAAAAAAAAAAAAAAAAAAAAAAAAAAAAAAAAAAAATATATATATATATATATATATATATATATATATATATATATATATATATATATATATATATATATATATATATATATATATATATATATATGCGAATAAATAAACAAACGGTAGGGTAGGAAGGAGGTAAAAGCTGAATTGAAAATGGATATACTACTTATTTGAA
>JAXCGZ010014540.1:0-19687 GCA_037179515.1 Halocaridina rubra
CTGGTTTTAAAGAAAATAATATATTCACATCAAATGAAGAATAAGCAAGACAAATACAGTACTGTATGTATTCCTTAAATTGTGGGCAACCACAAAAGTTGCAATGCTTATTACTGATATGCAATTAATATGGTAAAACACTCTATTTAGGATAAAGGAAGAATCTACGAGATAAATACAGTATTCATTCACTTTTAGTTATCAAGAACTTTGCAATAAAAAAAGGGTGCAAAACCACCTTTTGAGGTATTTGCAACTTATAATTCAAAACACTTTATCCCCAACATATGAAGAATTAGCAAGATAAATATGGTATGCATTCATTAAATTGTGGTTAACAAGAAATATTTGCATAGCCAACTGGGAAAAATTACCTTTTGAATATTTGCAATTTGGCTTTTTGGCAAATAGCTTTATTGACGAGTTTTTGAAGTAAAAACACTTTATTTACGATGATAGAAAGGGGTGAAATGAAATTAGAATTTATTAGGAAGAGAGATAGATTTTTACGGGCTCATAACTAGTCTTCAGAGGATGAGATTTTCGTTTATCACATTCAGTGAAAAGAAACTTCTCAGCAATATATATCAGCTGTAATTTACAGGTTAAGGAATTAACTTTGGCATGTGAGATTCCAGTGTGGTAATCTACAAAATTTCATGTGACTGGGAATGGAATCTGAGAATAGAAATCCGTAAGATTTATCCAGTAACGAATGTAACTAATTCTCGAAAATAAACCAATTTGCTTGACCCACGAGCTTTACCATACACTATCCCTCACCTTGTTGTGCTAGATGAATTCCTTGTTGTGCTAGATGAATTCCTGTGAAGATGCCACGTAAAATATTGAAAATAAACTTAGACCACCCAGGCGAGATGTTGCCTCTGGGCAGTCTCGGCGCCAAAAGAGAGCGTCTCCTCATTGTGCTTCGTGACGTCATCTGTAGGAGACATTCCTAGAGCAGTAATTGGCTCTGATTTCATTTTAAGGACTATTTTAGTGGTGGTCCCTGGCAGGCAATTATAGCAGAGATGCAAGGGAGAGACAGTATTTTTAGGTGCAACAAGTGGAAGCAAATAAAATAAAACGAGAATACTAATGAAAAGTTAGGTTAATCGTTCTATTTCTTAATTTTCTTGGCTCGGAGCAGGCAGAAAAATAAGGGCAGCCTTTATATTGGGGCTATACTTCTACACGTACAAGAAGAGTCAATAAGCTATATAGAATTAGCTATAAGCTAAAATACAAATTGCAAATAATCATAATCTGCGAAAGTCAAGAAGTGGGAATTATTTTATTAGTTAGAAAATAACAGTTATGTTAAAGGGAATTAAATTTTTTAGTTAGAAAATAACAGTTATGTTACTAATTTTATTTAATAAGGCATCTAACAGCCTCTGTTGACATTGAGCGAAACACTCTGTCACAATGATCATAATGAAAATAATAAAAAATGAAAAAAAACATACTAAGTCAGAAATAGCGATATATATACAATGGAGACTGGCATTCAGAAGTAAGAACAGAGTTCTGTACTTATATTTTATAGTAATGCTCATTCTAACACAGTCTCTTTTACTATTCAAATTCCTGTTTGCATATGTATATATATATATAGAGCATAAACGGCAACTTTCGGGCTCCCCAATTTGTCAATGGGAGTTTTATCTACTCTCTAAACAGTTGCGACATGTGGCAAAAATATTTATGCAAGAGTCGGTACTACCGCTGTCTTATCAGTATATATGCAATAACAACATGCAAAAATTTATCAACTGAAATAAAATGTAGGCACAATTATTGCCTAGCTTCACTAGAGAAAAAAACAAAAAAGAATCAATGACGGCAACATTCTCGTAGCATCGGAAGGAGCACCTGTCGGTTTCAGAGTAGAGAGAGAGAGAGAGAGAGAGGAAAGGTTGACTTGGCGACCGTGGAATACGTTGCAGTATCCACCCAAGTGGTTAGGCGAGACGAGCTTCCTTCCTTTACATGCACTGAAATAAAAATAAACTATTGCGGAGTATCTCTACATAATAAAAGAATAAATAAACAAATGAAAGTGAACAAACGTGAGCAATGACTATTGATAGAGTTTTACGTTTATTGCCAGAGGGCCAGTTTTTATTTTCCAATTAACAAAAAACAAAAGCAAAAGAACTTAGTGTACAACTGCAGAAACCTCGAAGCATAAATCCATTCCTTTCTGTTTAATAGCAAAGGACTTTACTGACATAGCATACACATCCTTGTCTATAATGACAATCTTTTTCTTGCTATAAATCAGAGGGTTGAATCAAAGCACACACTCTCTCTAAGGCCACATATTTCTGATAAAATTAAAGCAATATATTAAAATCATATGTGACAATATCTCTACTGCTATCAACAAAAGTACAAATATTTATTTCTTAACAAACGTCTTAAAAGGACTTAAGTATCATTAATTTATTAAATTTCAAACTCAGCATACAATCTCTGAGAATCTCAATTGTCTTAATTAGCTCCATTGTAATTTCAAATTCATGACAATGATAGGGATTAACAATAATTATCTCTAGATAATCTTTTCAAAACTCTTTAATTACAATATATTTCAAAGGGATAAAGATATTAAAGATTTTTCTTCACACGAAAAACTGCATAACAAAAACGGGATTCTGCAAAAAATATAAAAAGTCTGTCACTGTGTATGCAATAATAAAAACAAAAAGTATATTTCATTCGCAACAGTAAAGAATGCATTTTGCTTAAGTTTCATAATCTCGTAAGGAGTTGTACAGGAACAATTAAAACAGAGAATATATATATTCTTCTGCTCTCTCACATACGGGAAACGGCTGTGTAACATGCTTGTTGTCATTTCGTGTCAGCTCACACTCTTTCTTTATGACCAGACTGAAATAATTTTGATAAACATTATCATGGCTAAAATCTTCAAAGTTTTATTTTATATATCTAACACATTTCTTTGGACAAATAATGTATATACTGCAGCTAGCAAAAAAATAAACTATCATTCATAGATTCACGTCCTTTATCACGTAATACCTATCTTGGAATTCTCGGAAATCAAATAATAATCTCATTGGCGGAGTAGGGGACGAAACATAATTAAAACAAACTTGGCATCTCAACCATATCTGGGCAGGTGGAGAATCATTTTCTCAAAAATATTCCTCAATAGATATTGCAACAGCGCATCACCTCCCATAAATATACTCTGATATGGCATGCAGAAGGACCCGGTGGAGCAGGGGAACTACCCTCGCAGACTTCCCCCAATCCTGCTTCCCAACAATCTTTCCCGCGATTTCACCCACTAGAACAACCCCCCCATTATAGCCCCAGTCATTCATACTCATTCTTTCTCACGTTTGCTCATACTCTCCAAGCATTTCCCTGAGATATATGTTTACAGCGCTGATTTCCTTCCCTCTCCACTCTGAAGGAGTGGGTGCGTGAAATCTCGGTCGGGCCACTTGGTCACACGACTGTCTCACCAGTCCTAGGTCCCATTCTAACCAACAAACAAACAAACATTCTACTCCCTTGAAGCTACGTTAGGGTTACACTGAAAAACCTCCCCTATTCCAGCACAGCACAAATTCACTCGAATTTACTTTTACTTTCGCCTGCGTAGCGCGAAATTAAAAAAACTCATCTCTAACCAATATCACAAAATTTCTTATTCTTCAAAATGAAATGCCACACACGTATCGTAATATCAATTCTTCATCATAACAACATTAAAACAACGATCTGTCATTAATGTCTTTTTTTCACTAAAATATTACTCCCACAGAGAAAACAAACAAAACAAAAAAAAACAGGTGCAAGGATCTTATCACTCGATTTCTTACGCTTTAAGAAATTAATATAAAAATGATTTTTCACATACTTTAAGTATCAAAGATCAGTACAATTACTATATCTTTATAATAACGAGGTTGGGAGGTCGATTGGTCATTTCCGCATTCCTTTCTTGGAAATCACACGTGATTAAGAGAAAAACCTTAAAAGCGGATTCAAGTATACTTCTCACTATAATTATTACGCGCATTTTTGAGTATATACAAATTCTACTACTTATATTCTATTTGTAGACTGTAAGTTTTTTCTTTAAGGAATTAATATAAAAATGATTTCACGTACATTTATTTTTCAATTAAAATCAATACATTCGCTGTCTTAAAATTCAATTTAGGCATTAATACAATTAAATGGAACACCCTTTAATCGCAATTACTCGTTATATTCTTCAACTAATAACAAAAATGGAGTTTATTACTGCTTATAGCTATTAATACAAATTATCCATATTAGTAATGGGTACAGAATTCTACTTTTATTAACTTACTAGGAGCCACACCCCTCATAGGCGGGTTGGCTGAGTCAAAGCATAACTACAAGATAAAATGGCGGCGTCCACCGACCTCAATTTCTTTTAATAATTGTCCCATTACTCACTGGAAACAGATCACAAGTACTTAGCTATTTTAAGGAGGTGGTCCTGAAGAACTTCATGGCAGAAGCAAGGAAGGAGGGGGTTCTTATTTCTTCTGGGCGCGGGAGGCACCCCCGATTTCTCCATCTCTCGTGTAGAGTCGACGAATCACCATCTTCTTGGCTGGATCTGGCGACATGTACTTATGGTAAGGGGCTTTTTCACTCAAAGCTCCAGTCACACTTCAGCTCACTAAGAAATATCTTAGGAATACTTCCTAAAAAGTTTCCCAATGCTCTATCTTTGACCACTCGTCTCTTCTCATAAGCACACTCAAGTATTTCAGGAAGTCAGCCGTGGAAATTATGGACGGACGTTCAAGGTCTTTTACATTTGCGCCGTCGAAGTATAAAGATGAATCTTTGACTCGAGGCGCCTTTACAACCAGGGCACGGAGTGGGGGCATGTCCTGCTGCATTCCCTGTGTCACCACGGCAGGCTGTTCGTCGATGTTTGAGGCATCGGTTTCTCTGTCGACGTTGAACAAGTTCCTTCTCGACGGAGTGGCGTCGGGAGGAGTTTGTAGGTGCCACACATGCTCCTCCAATTCGAGAATTCTCTGGTGTTTGGCCTCGTCACTCATTTCTTGAATTGGGAGATATTGGATTTCTGCATTTGCCATTCTTATTTTCTTTTCTTCACACTGGTTTCTTCTGATATGAGAGTCTCTTCGTATGTGTCCCGACGTGGGATCGTACCGCACTGCCACCAGTTGTTGTAGTGATTCTGGTCACTACGTTACTTTTGATACCAGAAGGGTGCAAGGTAAGAATGGACAAGCGGTGGTTCCTTTATCTTAATTTATTCTAGAGTACAACATATTCGATGCCTCAATGCCCCCCACTATGACTATCAAAATCTATGATCTATTCGTGCCCCTGGTAAGATTCTGACTAACTGTCGCTCCTTGACTGCCTCGGGTTTTCTTGAAGTACCCCCAAAGGGCAGGGCGTGTCGCTATATCCATTTCTGCCAATTGACTTCAGGTTCAAAGAGAGGTCCCCCCTCTTGGGGGAGGGGCTATTTCAACAGGCCTATAGAACGGAAGAGTTCCAGGTCAGTGCATGGCTATTGGGCATCCCTCCAGGGCATATAGGGTTTCTTGTGGTTTTGGGCAGGGCTGACTTCTGGGCCTTTCCCACACTCTTGAGGCACTTGACGCCAGGTGCTAAGGTCAGGTGCTAAGTCCCATGGGTCCAGCCAGGTGCTCATTGACCCTTTCTTGACCATTGACCGTACCCAGATAAACAAATGGGAGAGTATTTGATTTCACCCTTGACCTCTAGCTTCTCATGTTTCTCTTCACGACTTGTTACAGTTTCAGATTCTGGCTTCAGCAAGACTTCAGTCATGCGACATATATATATATATATATATATATATATATATATATATATATATATATATATATATATATATATATATATATATATATATATATATATATATATATATATATATATATATATATATACTCAAAGGTGCCTTTGGCACGTCGAGCGAACCCAACATGAAAATTTGCGTAACTTTCTCTTTGACTTCCCATGGGATGACTACTGCTTTCGGTCCTGCAACCCTGATCGGGTAGCTGTAAAAGTTGCCGAGATCATGACCGCAGGAATGGAGGCGTACATCCCCTCTTCTACAAAAACTTTCTCTCCCCCTAAACCTTGGATGGACCGTCCCTACTCCATGGCTATCCAGGCTAGGAATCAGGCTCAAGGATCTTACCAAGCCTCTCCTTCCGATTTAACTCGCTCTGCTTTTATTATAGCTAGGAATTGCTGTACAGCTCAGATTCGAAGGTCTAAGACTTCCTTTATAAGAAGGAAAGTTGATGACCTTGACTCCTCTCCCACTGACAAATGCTTCTGGTCCTTAGCCAAAAACCTCTCCAAAAACTTCTGTAACTCAAGCTTTCCCCCTCTCATTCGTTCTGATGGTTCTATAGCTTGCTCTCCCACTGACAAAACCACTCTCTTTGGCTCTCATTTTTCTGCCAACTCTTCCATCAACGATTCCAGCGCACCTGTTCCTCAGTCTTTTCCCCTCTCTAACCCTATGCCCTCCCTTATCCTTTCTTCACGCAAAGTTCATAAGGTTCTTCTCTCGCTAAAGACAAACAAGGCATCTGGTCCCGATGGTTACCCTGCAAGGTTCCTTAAGGAGTTTGCAGATGAACTGGCTCCAGTGCTTAGCCGTCTTATTCGCCTCATTCTGTCAACCAGTATCTATCCTTCATCTTGGAAGCATGCTCTAGTTCAACCTGTTCCTAAGAAGGGCGACCGCTCTAATCCTTCCAACTACCGACCTATTGCTCTAACCTCCTCTATTGCTAAAGTTTTCAAAACTTTGCTCAATGCTCACTTCTTGAAAAGCCTTGAATCTAACTCACTTTCTTACTGATCGTTCTATATCTGTAGTTGTTGATGGCGCGACATCTAGCCCTTTCTCTGTTTCCAGTGGTGTTCCACAGGGCTCTGTTCTTTCACCTACTCTCTTCCTTCTCTTCATCAATGATCTTCTACAATCCCCATCTTCCTCTCTTCTTCATGCCTTTGCCAATGATTCTACCCTTCACTTTCCCTCTGCCTTTTCTTCACAACCTTCATCTGTTACTCGTAATCAATCTCGTATCACTCTTTCTTCTACTCTTAACTCTGATTTGCAGAGAGTATCTGAATGGGGCACTCAAAATTTAGTTAAATTCAATGCCTCCGAGACACAGTATCTGGCTAACTCTTTATCTTCTTCTCCTCCTGATAACCCTATTGTGTTCGAAACTAATGAAACTTACCCTCTTAACTCTATCAATATATTAGGAATCCATATAGCCTCTAACTTGTCTTGGAGGAATCACATAATCCAAATTTCTAAATCTTTATCCAAAAAATTGGGGGTTTTGTTTCGTTTTCGTCATTACTTTTCCTCATTGCAGTTACTTAAAATTTACAAAGGTCTTATCCGCCCCTGCTTAGAATACTGCTCACACATCTGGGGTGCTTCTTCCTTTACTTATCTTCTTGAGAGGGTTGAATCTAAGGCAGTCATACTCATTAATGATCCTTCTCTTACTTCTAACCTGGATTCTCTCTCTCTTCGCCGTAAGGTATCTTCCCTTTTGCTTTTCTATCGCTACTCTTTCCATCGCTGCTCTGATGAGTTGGCGAGTTGCATCCCTCCTCCACTGCCGAGGCCGCGTAACACTCGCCAAGCGGCCTCATCTCACAGGTACTGTGTGGAGATTTGTAGCACGCGGATTGGTCGGAGCAGCGACTGCTTCTTCCCATCTACCTCCAGACTCTGGAACTCTCTTCCTTCTTCGGTCTTTCCTAATTCTTATGACCTTTCATCTTTCAAAAGGCAGATCTATCGTCGTCTCAGAGCCTAGTCCTCCATATCTCTGGGTCCTCTTTACTTTGACTGTTTTTTCAGTCTGTCGTTTTCCTTTGTGTATCATTACCTCATCTCTGCCTTGCCCTTAGCCTTTTTCTTTTCCTTCGTCTTGGTATTTTCTCGTGTCCGGGCCTTTGTTGATGAGGGCAGTTTCTGCCTGTCCCGGTGTCACACTCTTAAAAAAAAAAAAAAAAAAAAAATATATATATATATATATATATATATATATATATATATATATATATATATATATATATATATATATATATATATATATATATATATATATATATATATATATATATATATATATATATATATATATATATACATATATATATATATATATATATATATATATATATATATATATATATATATATATATATATATATATATATATATATATATATATATATATATATATATATATATATATATATATATATATATATATATATATATATATATATATATATATATATATATATATATATATATATATATATATATATATATATATATATATATATATATACACACAGAGAAGGACCATTAATTGACGATTATAGTGTTATTGAAAATTATACAAGTACTTTTAAGGTGTGTTTACTGACGTTAGTAAATGTTTTGGTTGCGCTGTCCCCTGCCAGCAAGAAGTATGATTTGATTGTGATAACTGGTAAGTAAATTGTACTACCTCATAACAGTAAGTAAACTGTACTACCCCTTGAGCCATGCTAGGTTAGTGGTAGAGTGTACAAGTCGGGAGGTGACTAATACAGGTTCGATGCTGCTGCAGGGCGTTAGGAAAGGCATCCTGCCTTTATCCCCTTTTGTAACATGTCTGTCCACCCCCATTCAAATGTGGACTAATTGCGACACATTGAATGATTTGGAGTGGGGTACAAACTGTATCTCCCTTGTATGCCCTTAGAATCATAAGAACTCACTGAAAAGAAGTTCAGAGCAAAGGGCAGGCATTCCCTTTTCCTTTGAGAGTTTTTTCCCTACAGAACACCCGACGAAATGGTTGGGAATAGGCAAGGTATGATGAGGCCTTGCAATCAATACCCAATGTATTCACCATTCTGCCTTTAGTGAACTATGACTTAAAAAAAATTAAAGCTTTTTCTTAAGAGAAGGAAACTAGTGGAAAGACTTATGTAATGAAGAAAAAAATGAAGATGAAATGCATGGAGAGCATGCTTACAAAGAAAGCGTATATTTTAGCTAAACACCTGCTATGCCCCGGCTATATGGTAGGTATATGGACGGGCTCTAGTGCTATCACTATTCCTGGCCTCTGCCTGTTATTAGACATATAACCTTTAACCCATGAAAATAGGTGGCCACAGTAGGTAACTGGTAGCTCATTAATCGGGAGGCTACTGATGCGGATTCAAGTTCACTGTGGAACATTAGGAAGGCCGTCCAATTTTAATCCCCCTGCTCTAACCTCTCTGTGTCCACTCCCATTCATGAAGACTAATTGCGACACATAAAACAGTGCACGCACCTGTTATGGATATACCATAAGGAGTTTGACTGCTTTCGGAATACAAAAATATTCTTATTATTGACAAGTACCTTTTTATATTACTGTAACTTTGCTTCATTTATTGCCAAGGTACCATTAATAGTTCAGTAAACAACAGATGTTGTATTGATAATGGTCTCATTTTGGAAAAGAAAAAAATTATCCCTATGTCTTCCCTGTTGTCATAGACATCTTCATAAATGGCAGTGGGAATGACAGTTCCTTCCTCCCTGAATGTCATTCCATCCCACAAAAACACCTTATGGAAAGGTAAGAGGGGTGGGATAGGATGTTATTCAACTAAAAACTTACAGTGGAATATGGCAGACAAGTTGGAGCTAGGGAAATAAGGCTGGATGCTCATCCTAACATCCCGCAGTGGGCTTGAGCGTGGGTTTATCACTTCCCAAATCAAGAGCTAAAATTGCTGCGCTACTGCAATTCAGAAAAGAAACACAGTAAACTGATAAAATGTAAGTAATTCAGTATTGTTTTTGTTATACTTTTATGTAAAATATGATTGAAAAAATTTTGAACTTAGCTACAACAACAGTAACACAATAAGAGAAACTTATGACGAATTTAATCTTTGTTAGCAGGTGCAGTATCAAGCGTGGACACCAAAACTGCATCCTCGTGGTTAACGTGTGGAAAGTGATTACCTAATTGTGATTACCTAATTGTGTATACGGGAAAGAGCCCAAAGCTCGTATCTTCCCGTCTCCTCATCGGTTCCATTTTAGACTTAGTGATACTTATCATACCTGTCCTTAAAGCTATGGATTGAGATAGCATTAACTACCTCCTCGCTTAGCCAATTCCAATTATCAACTACTCATACACTGAAAAAGTATTTCCTTACATCCTGCAAAGAAGTTTTCTTACGAAGCTTCAAACTATAACCTCTAGTTCTAGAGCCAGCCATATCAAAATATCGATCCCTATCCACTCTATCATAACCATGAAGGAATTTAAAGACTGTCACCATATCCCCCCTCACTCTTCTAGCTTCGAGTGATGGTAAGTCTAATTCCCTCAGCCTCTCATCATAACTGAGATTGCATATTTCTGGCACCAGTTTCGTGGCATGTCTTTGAACTTTTTCAAGCTTAACTATGTGCTTTTTCAAGTGCGGATTCTAAAAGGGGGCTGCATATTCGAGTTTTGGCCTCACATAGGTTACATAAATATTTCTGAACATTTCCTTGTCCATGTGCCTGAAGGCTACCCTTACATTTGATAAGAATGCATATGCTGCCCTTACTATGCCATTTATATGTATTTCTGGAGACAAATCTGCCAGTATGTTTACTCCTAGATCTCTCTCATTTTCTGTCTCTTGAAGTTGTACTCCAGCCACCGAGTAGTCAAGCTTGGGCCTTCTTGCACTTGTACCCATTCTCATTACCTTACATTTTGAAGTATTGAATTTCATTAGCCACTTTTCTGACCACTCATGCAGATTATTTAGATCCTCCTGAAGTTCTCTACCATTGTTCTCGTTTTTTACTTTCTTCACAATCTTTGCATCATCTGCAAACATATTCATGAATGAATTTACAGACTCTGGTAGGTCATTTACATATACAAGGAACAAAAGTGGCCCTAAAACTGAACCCAGTGGAACTCCACTACTAACTCTTCTCCATTCAGACACTGAGTGTCTTACTCTAACCCTCTGTTCCCTTCCAAGTAAGTTTTTATCCATTCCAAAACATTTCCACCTATTCTAGCCATTGATTGCAGCTTCCTAATAAGTCTCCCATGTGGAAGTGTCAAACTCTTTCTGGAAGTCTGGGAATATGCAATCTGCCCAGCCCTCTCTTTCCTGTAAGATTAGGCTTACCTCATCATAAAATTCTAATAAGTTTGTTACTGTTGATCTACCTTCTCTGAAGCCATGTTGCCTCACTGACAAAAAGTTGAAGGATTCCAAGTGAAGAGAGATATGTTTCCTTAGTAGTTTCTCCATAACTTTGCAAACTATGCTGGTCAAGGAAACTGGTCTATAGTTCAGAGCCGTATCCCTCCTTCCCTTTTTGAAGATAGGTATCACATTTGCTTGTTTCCAGCATCTTGGAATCTCCCCCGACTCCAGTGACTCCTTAAATATGATGCTTTTCAACTTATGAAGTGGCAAATCTTTGTTTAGGCTGTTGCAGGGCGTTAGGAAGGGCATTCAGCCATAATACCTCAGCTTCAACGTGTCTGTGTGCACCCCAATTCGAATGGGGACTATTAGTTGAATAAAACAGCAGATTTTCCCCCTGCATTTTAGGGATGCATTTCAGAGGGATATCCCTAGTGATGGGGTTAAGGGGACCCAACACTCACATTCTCTGTGTACATTACAAAGTGACGAGGTAGAGAAGAAGGATGCTGGCATTCCTTTCTCTGAAATCTCATTATTTTCATAAAACAACTGACAGTAAGCTATCCCTGTTCGGAGGATAACAGTAGTGCACTGGTTAGAGCACTCGACTCGGGAAGGGAGAGACCCACGATTGAGACCACTTTGGGAATGGAATCCAATCCTAATTCTCCAGCTCTATCCTGTCTGTGTCCATCCCCATAGCTGGAATTGATAGTGAGACATTAAACGGTAAACAACAACAGCAACTGATAATAGGCAATTTGCTGGGTATGTTAATGTCCTGCTATATCAATTCTTTATTAAGTTGCCTCCTCCATTTTACTTGTGTCAGCTGGATATGGAATCTCATTTGGAGAGAAAATTATATATTAAATATTCTTTGTTTGATTTATTGAATGTTTTGTGATTAAACCAGCAGCAAGCCTCTTTAAATGAAACTATTTGCATGGTGTGAGTTCAATTGAGTATCGTGTTTATGTTCCTCTCACTACAGTACACCATTTTATGTCGCAGTTAGTCCCTATTTGAATGAGGGAGGACAATGCAGGTTGGAACTGGGTGATTAAGGCTTGATGCCCTTCGTAATTCCCCTTGGTGGGACTGAACCTACATTAGTCGCCTTCTGACTCATGTTCTACCACTAAGCTACTGCGTGGTAAAGAGTGTAATTAAAATTGCACCTAAACGTTATTCTGTATAGACTATAGCTAATCTGGATATATTTATAAGAGTACAAACTGTTTAAATGGGTTTAATATATTGAAAGTAATACTAGAAGAGCATACACTGCCTAATGGGAATGATTACTTTGAGAATAAAGGAGTATTCATCCTCTATGGATTATCAACTTGATGTGGTGAAGAGGCTCGTGTGACCTTATGACTACTCAAGCAAAGCCATAAAAAATAATAGTGTCTGGCAGGGTCACTCATGGCAGTAAGGTCAAGGCTAAGGGTCCAGACTAAAAATGGTTCAAACCTTGAGTCCTCAACGGCAGACAAGGAGGACAAAGTTGCTCCTAACTCAACGTTTAAGTATCAGGTGCTTTTGGAGTGCAAGATCAAGTTCATGTAAAACAAGCACATGCACTGGTGTCTTTGCTCTGTGGACTACCAAAATTCCATAGATAATTGCAGAGACCACGAACCTAGACGAAGAATGTACAGTATTATTAATATTTTTGCTTGTATTATATGGTAGGTATATGGACGGGCTCTAGTGCTATCACTATTCCTTGACTCTGCCTGTTATAAGACATTTAACCTTTAACCTATGAAAATAGGAGGCCACAGTAGGTCACTGGTAGCACATTAATCAGGAGGCTACTGATGCGGATTCAAGTTCACTGTACACCTATATCCTTACTGTTTAGGTTTGAGAGCATGAACTGTTTTGTGCAGTTATGCAAATTCATTTTTAATGGAGTATTATTTTTTTCTTTTACAGCTCTCCCAAATACTTATAAAAAAAAATTGCTCTTACAGTGTAAAGAAGTTGAGGTGGTTAGTGTTAATGACTATTTTTTTTTTTTTTTATGAAGTACTGTAGTTAACTTGGGGTGATAATCCTGAATATTTCTTTCAATACATATTGCCTTAACAGGAGATTGCTGTAATGTGGTGGTTAGAGTACTCGACTCAAAAAGTGATGAAGCTGTGTTCGAGTCCACTGTGCGGCGTTAGGAAGGGCATCCAGCCTCAGTTCCTCTTCTCCAACCTGTCTGTGTTCACCCTCATTCGAAGTTGGGATTAATAGTGACACAAAACGGCAAACAATTACCTTTTCAAGCCTGAGTCAGCAGAGTGCCAAAAAAATAAAACTTGCCACTATTGCTGATCATGAACATTGTCTCGACCTTACTTTCGCATGCGTATACAGTGAACAAGATCAAGCCATTGCCACACTTATTTCTAAAACTCATCTTTGTCACAGTATTTTCTAGGTGCAAGACCATAACCCCATTTATAAGGGAAATTTTTCAAGGGATAAGCATAATGTTTTTTATATCTACACAGGAACACTAGAATGACTTGCGATGGTTTAAATTTTGATGTAATTTATATTTAAGAGATAAAAATATGAATAATGTGTAAGAAGAAATTTTTTGTATTGGATTTAAGAATGTATCAAGAACCTTCATCTTACTCAGTCAATTGGTTCTTTATTTCCCAGTGTAAGTCAGTAAATTTTATGTAGTAGATTAGCCCATGGCACAGCAGCCCATTGCAATACTACAGCTGAAGGTCTTTTGGACTTAAATAGGATTGTCCAGGATAGTTCGATGTTAAGTCTTCCTACAGTTACGGTTCCTTTTCTATGCCTACATCAACACCAAATTTGAATATTTGTTACACATCTCTTATCCCTTCACATCTGACTAGTCACAATTGTTATCTCTCTTTCTCTTTACTTTTTGTTTTCTTCGTGTCCAAGCCTGATGAGTGCAGATTTTTGTTTTTTTATTTTGGCCTGGCTTGGCGGCACAATTATAAAAAATAAAAAATCTCCCCTGGGGGAGAAAGAATGCCTCCTCTGTGTTCCCCTGCATGTAAAATTTGACTATGAGGAGTGGAACAAAGGGACTGGGACACTTCGTCTTTATATTTTTTCTCACAAAGATTAAGTTTTCATATTTTATTTATTCGGAGACCTCCCTTATATGGGTGACTGCAGCTTTTGTATATGGATATAGATGTACATTGCATATAACCTATTGGAATCTCCCGTATACTTTTAATCATCCCTGGATTACTCTGCTCTACTTCTGCTTTACCTAATACAATTTAAATTCTGCATAAATACAGTATCATAGTTGTTATAATACATAAAAGCAGTATCATAGTTGTTATAATAAAATTATTTGGAAAATATAAAAAGATCTTACAGTTTAGAGCTGTACAGTACTGTACAGAAGCAACCATCACATGCCTGACAGAGCACATTACGTTAATCTGGACATAGACAATATTTTTTCTCAGCCATTACTGAAAGCTTTGTTTAGGCAACAAGAATCCAAGAAATGTAAAACAGTTTTTAAACAGGTTTGCTAAACCTCTATCTGAAAATCACATGATACAGTATTAAATGCTTGCAGCACAAGAGTGTTTGCTTGAGTGTGTTATGCTGTCAACTGTAAATGTTGTTGATTGCCATTTTAAGTGTCGTTGTTCATCCTCCATTGCATGGGGGTGGACATTGACAGAATGAAGGTAGGGAATTAAGGCTGGATGCCTTTTCTAATCCCCCATAGTGGTCGCAAAGTCAAGTCTGTCATTTACTGAGTCAATCCTCTGTGCAACTGTGGTCCCCTACGAGTTTAACTTGATGCTACATAACAAAAGAAATGTTAAAAGTTATATCATAAAGACAAAAGTCAGTGTCTACAAAATGTTAAACATGCCAAAGAACAGCTTTCATATATCCTTATCTAAACATGTGCTACAGTGTCAAATGGTTGCATGGGTGTTTGTCTGAGTGCACAGTGCACTCCAAAATAGCTTGTCCCAAAAGGACTAGTTCCAAATTTGTTGGTACAATTGAACTAGTACAACAAAATGGCTAGTATTACATTTTTAGCTGGTACTGAAATAGCTGGTACTAAAAAGTTACTTTATAAAAATGAACAGCATAAAAATTTTTAAAAAATTTATTTTCAAGTGTTTACAAAATACAGTATAGTAGTTATTTTTCTTGTACTATATGTATAGCAAAAGGTTATAAAAACATATCTATGACATTTTTAATTTTTTTTAAATGATTGGAAAAAAATGGAGTGTAGAACACTTAATATTGATAAAATACTAATAAAGCTTTAATATGTTATGTTATAGCTGATCCCTCACAAAAAAATCTTTGGTAGTTATTTCATTATGAGTGCTTGTTAATCAATATCTTGAGTATATCATTGATTTCTTTATTTTTATTTTTAATAGGTGCATCCTGTCCACTGAAGTAAGCATTTAAATTACTTTTTTGTATAGCTTCCTCCTGCTGAATGCCCCCCAAAAAAGCGCTATACGGTTGGATGAGCAGAGTCGAACATGGCTTGAATAGCATGATGCCGTCTCTCTAGTTTGTTATTCGTCCTGGTTACACTATTTTCTCTTCTTTGCCGAACATTCCACAATTTGAGGGGAAATATGGGCCTTCTCCAGATTCTCCCGATGTATGTCTTCAAAATAGTTATATGATGTTTTCATTTTTTCATCCAATTACAAAAGTTCGAGGTCTTCATTCAGCTCTTCATATGCATCTGTCACCTGATCAGGATAAAGGAACGCCAAGGCTGCCGCAAGCATCTTGCAATAAAGACAATATTGTTAGCATCATATACATAGCTACTTGTCAATCCAGTATTCTAAATCTTCTCTATATTGACTGGGAAAGATGAAAGAAACATCTGTTTACGTTTGATTATGAAATACGTCTATGAAAGCATTAATAGCAGATTCTTCGAAATCTAACATAACATTATCAGGGTTACAATCTGGATGCTTGCCTTTCAGTACTTTAAGTGCTCTCTCATAGGTTAATTTAGTTTTATCATGCATCAAAATATATACACTTGCAAACAGAAAGTCTTCCCTAACAACAAAAGTTTCTTGAAATTGATATGATGCTTCAAATTCATGATTTTGATGAAGTTGCTAGTTTGTCGTAACAGCTATTTTAGTACCAGCTAAAATGTACTACTAGCTATTTTGTCTCAAGCAATTCTGGCACTAGCTATTATAATACTACCCAGTTTGTTGCAGTGCCTCAATTGTAACAGCCATTTTGGCACTAGCTCATTTGGGAAAAGCTATAAAGTTGCATTCTCCTGAGTGCATTATGAACTAACTGTAGATACTGCACAAAAGAAGGACTTTAAATTCAAGGCCCTTCTCCGCAAGATAAACTCGGACCCGAGGGATAAAGCATTGGTAAAACCAGTCCCATGTAAGGCTTTTTGTGATCCAGGCCTTAGGGTTATGCATCCAATACACTGGCAGCAGATTCTTGTTTTTATTCTTTAAAGCCCAAGGGTTCTTTGACTTGTAGATAAGCCATGGCTTGAACATAAAGCCTGCAGCATTCCCGCACATGACGGGGGTAATGCGGTCTTTGTGCGCTTTAAATCGAGGGGCTTTAGCTTCTTCCTTGAAAAGAAAAGTGTGAGACGGCATTCTCTTCCAAAATAACCCAGTCTCATCCATGTTGTACACTTGCTCAGGAGCATAACTGCCTTGTGACTCTTATGCTTTATATGTTATCTTGCTAAACAGTAGTGAGTCCCTAAGGGAGGCCTCTCAGGGAGTGTATGTTTTGTTGTTGGCATATGTGGTTGTATGTACTGCACTCACCATACTGTGCTTGACAGTATGCAGTGATGTGTTATGTCACATCCTGGTCAGGTATCATACTAAACGGGGGAAAAGAACCTGAGAGGGGCTGCACTCACCCAGATGATTACCTTATGCATGAGTTCAGAGAGAGGTCTTTAATGCTTATCAACGTCACACTGTTATCTCCAAATGACTTTACAGCATGTGGTGTCCCATTTCCTGCGGACTCAAAAAACTGCTTTTCGTTCTTTTTATCTTAATTGGTGTTCACACAGGTCAGGCATTCAACATAAGACATTTTGCACATTCCTAATGATCTTATTACTTCTAAAGTAAGGATTTTCTGGATAATTTTTCCAAGCCAGCACTCACTGATCATTTTGAAGATAACCCAAATAAGTGCAATAATGCATCCAAAAAGTTAATACAGTATTGCTATGAGTTGCTCAAAATTCATTGCGCCTATGTGACGAATACATTTCTCTTTTAACAGATACAATTGTGGCTAGGCAGTCCATTGGGTGGAAGTCAGTATAATTAGCAGGCTTTTTTGGTAGCTTCAGTAAATCCAGGTTTAGCCAGTACACCATTAGTTATGGGATAAAGTCTACTGTAATTTTCAATAGCACAGGTTTAGATGACAGCATTAATGGCCATCCACATTTCTCATAGAAAAAACTAGATTGGCCAATATAGACACCATAGTTAATAGCAAGCCTGTGAAGAGAGCACCCAGACGACAGATAACTTGCTTTTGCAAATGTTCTCATGCAGTTAAATCAGTCTGATAAGTTTTATTTCTATTTCTAACATAATATTTCCCTCCATAATTTAATATCCTCAGATTTTGATCACCTACTTTGTAATCAATCATCAGGATCTTCTTATTTGTCTTAAGACTTAACCCATTTCTATACAGTGTCACTGTTTCTTGCTAGCCTTTTCCACCATTTCTTGTCTAATGTATCCTGTATCCTTAGACCTTTATACCACATATCAACTGCTATATTATCCTTCCATCGGACCTTCAGCAATCTTCATCCTCTCCTTCCTTCCAATCCATATCCATGACCCTCCTACACACATGGTCTTCTTTTCTTTGCATCACATGGCCGAACTACAGCAAATTTCCCTTCTTGTGGTTTCCTTGCAATTTTCGTTACTATAACTGTCTCTTTAATGGAATGTAATAATCCATCAAGATAAATATTGCATAAAGCTGTATAAAGTACGATCTAAGTACATAAAAAGCTAATTGAGATCCATCTACAGTAATCTCTAAAAAACATGATACTCTGCACCTGGTTATGAAAACAATTTTTATCCCAGTGAATATATATACTGTATATAAACAGTTTTAGCCACAGTGAATAAAAGAGTCTTCAACATATGCTACCCTGAAGTCTAAGTAAATGAGATTGCTAGGGAGTCTTAATATCTACGTATACAGAATAAAATAAAAAACAATATATCATTTATTTAGCAAGAGCTTTCATAAATAAAACCATGTTTACTATTGTTAAGACTATAAAGTTTTTTACTTTCACATATCCTCGTTAGTAACAATATAGACACGTAATTTCACACAGCTTTTGACCCAAACTGCATCCCAAGAAAATATCTTTCTAAAAGAACGAAAAGCTGTTTTCTGATAAAGCATACTATTAGATCATGTAAAGTAGAGGGGATACATGTTGTATTTTGTTCTAATTTACACATAAGTAAAAGAATCATATGCACATTTACACTATTCTTACTTCACACTCAAACTAATGAACAATGCAAGCTAATTGGATTATTTGAAGTAATTATTACACTGATACACCAGAACAGTCTTGACATTTCTTTAAAGACTTTGTCGTTGCTTCGTACCCATCACACAACGGTCACTTTAATTCTGTTTTGACATAACCCAACTGCGCAATCACTCTGGGTGTTGTAATCAAAGCATTTTTATTTAGAAAAAAATGAAAAAACATAAAAAAGAACACTAATCCACTCATGAAAACAAACAGTATATTCAATCACTCTCCATATAAGTAACCTCAAATTGACTAATGATAAAATAAATAAAAGCAATATATATATATATATATATATATATATATATATATATATATATATATATATATATATATATATATATATATATATATATATATATATATATAAAGTAATCCCTCGCTATATCGCGGTTCGCCTATCGCGAATTTATTGCATTGCGGATTTTTTGTGGGGTAAGAAAAAATAAATTAAAGATGATTGTGACCGCAGGACAGGCCAAAATTGATAAAATTGAACAGTCTTTATCAGGCTGTAAAGAAAAGCAGAGATGGAGAGTGTAATGCCCTGTCAGATGTGAAGGGATTATAAAAGATGTGTAATGAATATCCAATTCTTTGCTGGGTTTTAATATACCTCTGCATTACTTTCATGATGTCTATTCCAAAAATTCTCCTTAGATCTTCTTCTTCTTATTATTATTATTGGTGATAATAATTTTCCTTTGATGATGATTGTGGAGATTAGTATCATTATTATTA
>JAXCGZ010014541.1:5000-19659 GCA_037179515.1 Halocaridina rubra
TCCGTCCTATGTACTATAGGATGGAGCTTGAATATCTGATGAGCCTAAATTGGAATGGAATAAAATTATACGTGAATGGCTAAAGGATTGCTAAAGTGTCAGTGAGAATACTTAAAAAAAATAACCAGGAAAATAAATAATCTGAAACATTAATGCAAAGTGAAAATTTTCATGTGCCCTGTGGTGGCGGGCACAACATCAAAGAATAACCCCAACGTATTCCCTGCGTGTCGTAAGAGGCGACTAAAAGTGGACAGGGCGAGGGAGCTGGGAATCCCTCCCTTGTAATAACTTCCCACAAGACGTCAAAGAAGATGGAGAGTAAAGGGGAGAGTAACTTCTCCCCAATCTCTAGTTTTGGGGTGTCTAAATGTGCGTGGTTGTAGTACGATAGAGAGCAAAAGATGTGAGATTGGCTATATGTTTGGTAGGATGAGGATGGATGTATTGCCATTGTTTGAGACGAAGATGAAAGGAAAAGGAGAAGTGATATTTGGTGAGGTGACAGGTAGGGTGTCTGGGGTTGAAAGGGGGAGAGCGAAAGAAGGTGTGGCATTATTGCTGAGTTAATGGATGGTAAATAAGCCAGTGGAATGGAAAGAAGTGTCATTTAGGATGATGCGGGTGAGGGTTAGGATGGGTAGGGAATGTTGGGCTTTTGTTAGTGCGTATGAGACAGAATGTGAGAGAAGTGAGGAAGAGCGGGATGAATTCTAGAATGAATTAACTAGGTGTGTGGATGGTCTGAGTAGAAGGAACCATGTAGTTGTGTCGGGTGACTTGAAAGCCAGAGTGGGTGATTAAGAGGTAGAAGGTGTTGTAGGAAAGTATGGGGTACCAGGTGGGAATGTGAGTAGCGAGAGACTGTTATATATAGATATATGTGTGGAACAAGAGTTGGTGATAGGTAATATATTTTCAAAAGAAGTTAATTAATAAGTATACATGGGTGAGAGTGGCAAATGGAAGAGTGAAAGAAAGAGCATTGATGGATTATGTGTTGGTAGCAAAGAGCATGATTGGTAGAGTGAGAGATGTGAATACATTAGGGGTGTGGTGCTGGGATGTCTGATCATTTTTTTGTTGAAGCAAAAGTGGTAGTAGCAAAAGAGTGGGGAAATAGAGTGGAGAAGGTGGAAGAGTTGAAAAAGCCAGAGAAGAGACAGGAATATCAGGACAGGTTGAAAGTGACATATGATAGGGTGAAAAAAAGAGAAGTTGGGGAGTTAGAGGAGGAATGAGGATTGATGAAAGAAGGTTTTGTCTGACATGCAAGTGATGTGTGTGGGAAGAGGTTTGCTGGAGGTGGCATGAGGAGGGGCAGCAAGTGGTGGAATGAAGGGCGAAAATGAAGGTGGAAGAGAAAAAGAGAGATTTTGAGGAATGGCTGCAGTGTAACAGTAGCGAGAAGTATGAAAGATATAAGGAGAAAAATGTGAAAACCAAGCTGAAGGTAGAGGAAGAGAAGAGGTTGGCAAATGTTAGGTGGGGACAGAAGTTTAGTAGATCATATGAGGAGCATAAAAAGAAGTTTTGGAAAGAAGTGAAGAGAGTAAGGAAGGGTGGATCAAGGATGGAAGAAACAGTGAAAGATATGAATGGACAGATGTTAAGAGGGAACAATGCAAGGAAAAGATGGGCAGAATATTTTGAGTGCTTGCTGAATGTTGAGGAAGATAGAGAGGCAGCTATAGTGGCAGTGCGGTGTGTTCATGTGCCAGTAATGGGAGATGAAAATGAGAGAGGGATTACAAGAGAGGACGTGAAATGGGCATTGGATGAAACGGAAGCAGGTAAAGCACCTGGAATGGATGGTGTGAGAGCAGAGATGTTGAAGGAAGGTGGTGTGACTGTATTAGTTTGGTTAGTGAGAGTGTTTAATATATGCTTTATGTTTTTAATGGTGCCAGTGGAATGGGTGATTGCTTGTATAGTGCCCCTATACAAAGTTAAGGGAGATGTGTATGAATGCAGTAATTTTAGGGGTATAAGTTTGTTGAGTGTGGTGGGAAAAGTGTATGGTAGGATACTGATTGATAGAATTAAGGAGAAGACTGAAAATGTGATCGCAGAAGTACAGAATGGTTTTAGGAGAGGTAGAGATTGTATATATCAAATTTTCATAGTCAGCAGTTATGTGAGAAATATTTTGCAAAGGGAAAGGATGTGTATTTTTCATTTTTGGATCTAGAGAAAGTGTATGATAGAGTTGATAGAGAGGCAATGTGGATGTTTTGAGGTTATATTGACTTGATGGTAGGCTGTTGCAAGCAGTGAAGAGTTTGTATGAGGGCAGTAGAGCTTGTGTTAGGGTAGGGAATGAAGTGAGTGAGTGGTTTCCAGTGAGTGTGGGACTGAGACAGGGATGTGTGATGTAACCATGGCTGTTCAATTTGTATATTGATGGAGTCGTAAGAGAGGTGAAATGCGTGGTCAAGGATTAAGAATGGTAGATGGGGATGATAATGAGTGGGAGCTGAATCAGTTGCTGTTTGCAGATAATACTGTGTTGGTGGCAGATTCAGAGGAAAAGCTGTGTCAGTTAGTGTCAGAATTTGGAATGGTGTGTGAGTAAAGGAAGTTGAGAGTGAATGTGGGAAAGAGTAAGGTTATGAGATGTACAAGAAATGAGGATGGTGCTGGATTGAATGTTATGTTGAATGGAGAGACACTTGAGGATGTTGATCAGTTTAAGTATTTAGGCTCGGTTAAAGCTGAAAATGGTGGAGTGGAAGCAGATGTGTGTCACATAGTGAATGAAGGATGCAAAGTGTTGGGTGCGTTGAAAGGAGTGATGAAGAATAGAGGGTTAAAATGAATGTTAAGAAAGTTTTGTATGAGAAATTGGTTGTGCCAACTGTGATGTATGGATCGGAGTTATGGGGTATGAAAATAAGTGAGAGATGGAGACTAAATGTGTATGAGATGAAATGCTTGAGTAGTATGATTGGTGTATCTCTGTTGGATAGGGTTAGGAATGAAGTGGTGAGAGCAAGAACGGGTGTGAGGAGAGAATTTGCAGCCAGAGTAGATATGAATGTTCTGAGATGGTTTGGCCATGCGGAGAGGATGGATGATGAATGACTGCTGAAAAAGGTGATGAATGCGAGAGTTGATGGGTTAAATGCTAGATTGAGGCCTAGGTTTGGGTGGATGGATGGAGTAAGGAGAGGCCTGAATGATAGGAAGATAGATGTGAGGGAAGCAAGTGAGCGTGCTAGGAATAGGAATGAGTGGCGAGCAATTGTGATGCAGCTCTGATGGTCATCTGCTGTTATACAGGGCTGCATCTTACAGAGGTAGCACTGTAGTAGGGGCAGAAGGGGAGTTGGCATTATGAAGCAACACAGGTTGTGGAAGAGCCGGGAGGATGGGCTGTGGCACTCCAGCAATGCCATCTGAATGGTCGCTAGCTCCCTCATCATTGCCCATAGAGGAAAGTGATCCCCTTATTGTTTCTTTTTTGATGTCTGCTACCCCCCAGAATGGGGGAAAATGCCAAGGAAAATATCCATTTACCTTGGCAACAAAGAACAAGCAAAATAACACAACATGTGATTACACTTCATTCTTCTAGCAGTGACATGGGATTTGGCTAATGGTTTGGATGGTACTGCTCGAGTGCCACATCCCATTCTCCCCCCTCTTCCACAACTTACGTCTCTTCATACTACCAAATCCCCTACTACCTTGTATATATATATATATATATATATATATATATATATATATATATATATATATATATATATATATATATATATATATATATATATATATATATATATATATATATATATATATATCAAAAGAATACAGTATCTCACATCAAAAGATCCAATTATCTTATGTAGTTATCAAGAAAATTGATAGGTATGAACGTTGATCTCATATATATATATATATATATATATATATATATATATATATATATATATATATATATATATATATATATATATATATATATATATATATATATATATATATATGAATAATATTTTACCCCCTGACTGGGACTCAAACATAAGACTCATAATTACTATGCTAAGGCGATAACAACTACACCACTGAAACGCCTTGGCATAGTAATTATGTGTCTTTGGTTCATGTCTCGTTAAGTGGTGAAATATGATTCACGGTTTCACTTATGGTAATGTGTTTATTTGATTATTGTTAATACACATATAACTGCGATTCGAATTAAATGCAAAAATGAAACCACGAGTGAGGTTAGGGAAAGCTGTAATATGAACAAAAAGGCAGTCAGATAAAATGTGTTCATACCTATTATAACAGTTAAGATGTAAGGTTTGTTCCTCTTTTAGACCTTCAGTGGTGTAGTTGATAGTGCTTTGGCATAGTAATTATGTGTCTTAGGTTCGAGTCCCGGTCAAGGGTAAAATATGATTAATCTTTTTAAATATGGTAATGTGTTTACTTGATTATTGTTAATACCCATATAGCTGAGATTCGAATTAAATGCAAAAAGCGAAGTCATGAATGAGGTTGGGAGAAGCTTTAATATGAATAAAAAGCGATTGAATTGAATGTGTTCTTTCCTAATAGAGCAGGGAAGCTGTAAGGTTTCTTTCTCTTTTAGACCTTCATTGGTGTACTTGATAGCGCCTTGGCATAGTACTTATGTGTCTTATGTTCGAGTTCCGGTCAGGGATAAAATATGATTCATTTTTTCACATATGGTAATATGTTTATTTGATTAATCATATATATATATATATATATATATATATATATATATATATATATATATATATATATATATATATATATATATATATATATATATATATATATATGCTTGTCATATTAGGATAATTTATCTAAGCTGTCATATAAATAATATATTTCTCATATGCTTAATTTGAATACTGATCAGATATTAATAAACATAATTGTATGAGGATGCTGTTTTAGTTGGTCATATTTTATTGGCTTATTTATTTATTTAGAGAGAGAGAGAGAGAGAGAGAGAGAGAGAGAGAGAGAGAGAGAGGAGAGAGAGAGAGAGAGAGAGAGAGAGAGAGAGAGAGAGAGAGAGAGAGAGAGAGAGAGAGAGAGAGAGAGAGAGAGAGAGAGTTTGTTTTCAGAATAAGAGAGTATAATAATTTACTTACTTTCTGAGACTCAGCGACGTTAGGTATTGAATTATCTATTTGGATGAATGAAGAATGTTGGGGAGCTAATTCATTACTGGCTGTCTTGAATATCCCGTAATGATCCCCTCTATTTAATGGATTTTAGAAATAGTATATAATCTATAGTTATAATATTTTTGTATTTATTTCATTTTCAGAGTTATCAAAATAAATTTATATTGTTTAGTGACTTGCATTACCCCACCCACGAAAAAAGAGAAGAAAAAAGCATTTTTCGTTGGATGCTGATATCGTAGTTGCTTGACCAAATATGGTTTGGATTATTTTCAAGATTATCTAATATAAACTTGACCAAGAAGAACTTTCTCCATCTTAGAGACTACATGCTATTATATCTTCTTGAAACATTTTCCTTCCTCTGGTCTTACGTGTAGTGACTGTGTACGTGAATGAAAAGAGAACTTTAAAATATATGTAAGCATTATTATTCGTACTCTGTATATATATCATGTTTATGATACACTTAACCCTAATGGGGGAGGGAGGCCATTGAGGTGCTTGACAGGAGAGTTATGAGAGTACCTACATTCCTTACAACATCCTTGCAAGGCTAGTAATGGCCGAGGAACGTCAGGTATGACAAATTTTTGAATGCTCAGATTTATGTAAAACTGCGTCTCGGTAAAATATAATTATGACATAAACCAGCGTTAAGTTTTTGCATGTTAATTAACTGGAGCTGAATAGACATTTATTTCTATATTAATTCATTTGAGAGTATTGCATGTGCGTGAATATTTTTAAAGCTAGAAAGCATATTGCATCAGCAATTCTACTCTTACAAAGTATGTAAAAGTGGCCCTGAAAATTTTAACTTAGTCAAAAGATTAATTCCATTTATAAATAGCAATTCGTTCACATATTAATTCATTTAATATAGTGAATATTATTAAAGCTTAGGCGTATACACTCACCAGTTTCAATTCTTGATGTGTATATAAACGCTACCTGAAAGATTTAATTTTTATTATTACTGTTGTAATTATAAAGAATTATTTCAACAGTAAAGCGTATTTTTTTTTATTTTAGAGCTTACCTTACTAGTAAAAAGCAGTACAACATTGATGCCTATTTCTTCAATGTAAACTAAAATATGAAAAATTCTTATATAATGCGAGAGTTGTCAAGGACTGCCATAAAAGTCACATTCATTACTTTGTCATCCGTATTGAACAAAAACATTTCAATGCAGGGGTCTTTTGTTTTCGTGATTTTTTTTTTATAAGATAAAGTAGGAATTAAGGTTTTTAAGGGGTAGAATGCGCATTATTCACACACACACACACACACACACACACACACACACACACACACACACACACACACACACACACACACACACACACACACACACACACACACACACACACACACACACACACACACACACACACACACATGGACAAGGAAATGTTCAGAAATATTTATGTAACCTATGTGAGGCCAAAACTCGAATATGCAGCCCCCTTTTGGAATCCGCACTTGAAAAAGCACATAGCTAAGCTTGAAAAAGTTCAAAGACATGCCACGAAACTGGTGCCAGAAATACTCTATCTCAGTTATGATGAGAGGCTGAGGGAATTAGACTTACCATCACTGGAAACTAGAAGAGTGAGGGGGGATATGGTGACAGTCTTAAAATTCCTTCATGGTTATGATAGAGTGGATAGGGATCGATATTTTGATATGGCTGGCTCTAGAACTAGAGGTCATAGTTTGAAGCTTGGTAAGAAAACTTCTTTGCAGGATGTAAGGAAATACTTTTTCAGTGTAAGAGTAGTTGATAATTGGAATTGGCTAAGCGAGGAGGTAGTTATGCTATCTCAATCCATAGTTTTAAGGACAGGTATGATAAGTATGACTAAGTCTAAAATGGAACCGATCAGGAGACGGGAAGATACGAGCTTTGGGCTCTTTCCCGTAAACACAATTAGGTAATCACACACACACACACACACACACACACACACACACACACACACACACACACACACACACACACACACACACACACACACACACACACACACACACACACACATGAACAAGGAAATGTTCAGAAATATTTATGTAACCTATGTGAGGCCAAAACTCGAATATGCAGCCCCCTTTTGGAATCCGCACTTGAAAAAGCACATAGCTAAGCTTGAAAAAGTTCAAAGACATGCCACGAAACTGGTGCCAGAAATACTCTATCTCAGTTATGATGAGAGGCTGAGGGAATTAGACTTACCATCACTGGAAGCTAGAAGAGTGAGGGGGGATATGGTGACAGTCTTAAAATTCCTTCATGGTTATGATAGAGTGGATAGGGATCGATATTTTGATATGGCTGGCTCTAGAACTAGAGGTCATAGTTTGAAGCTTGGTAAGAAAACTTCTTTGCAGGATGTAAGGAAATACTTTTTCAGTGTAAGAGTAGTTGATAATTGGAATTGGCTAAGCGAGGAGGTAGTTATGCTATCTCAATCCATAGTTTTAAGGACAGGTATGATAAGTATGACTAAGTCTAAAATGGAACCGATCAGGAGACGGGAAGATACGAGCTTTGGGCTCTTTCCCGTAAACACAATTAGGTAATCACACACACACACACACACACACACACACACACACACACACACACACACACACACACACACACACACACACACACACACACACACACATGGACAAGGAAATGTTCAGAAATATTTATGTAACCTATGTGAGGCCAAAACTCGAATATGCAGCCCCCTTTTGGAATCCGCACTTGAAAAAGCACATAGCTAAGCTTGAAAAAGTTCAAAGACATGCCACGAAACTGGTGGCAGAAATACTCTATCTCAGTTATGATGAGAGGCTGAGGGAATTAGACTTACCATCACTGGAAGCTAGAAGAGTGAGGGGGGATATGGTGACAGTCTTAAAATTCCTTCATGGTTATGATAGAGTGGATAGGGATCGATATTTTGATATGGCTGGCTCTAGAACTAGAGGTCATAGTTTGAAGCTTGGTAAGAAAACTTCTTTGCAGGATGTAAGGAAATACTTTTTCAGTGTAAGAGTAGTTGATAATTGGAATTGGCTAAGCGAGGAGGTAGTTATGCTATCTCAATCCATAGTTTTAAGGACAGGTATGATAAGTATGACTAAGTCTAAAATGGAACCGATCAGGAGACGGGAAGATACGAGCTTTGGGCTCTTTCCCGTAAACACAATTAGGTAATCCACACACACACACACACACACACACACACACACACACACACACACACACACATACACACACACACACACACACACACACACACACCACACACACATGGACAAGGAAATGTTCAGAAATATTTATGTAACCTATGTGAGGCCAAAACTCGAATATGCAGCCCCCTTTTGGAATCCGCACTTGAAAAAGCACATAGCTAAGCTTGAAAAAGTTCAAAGACATGCCACGAAACTGGTGGCAGAAATACTCTATCTCAGTTATGATGAGAGGCTGAGGGAATTAGACTTACCATCACTGGAAGCTAGAAGAGTGAGGGGGGATATGGTGACAGTCTTAAAATTCCTTCATGGTTATGATAGAGTGGATAGGGATCGATATTTTGATATGGCTGGCTCTAGAACTAGAGGTCATAGTTTGAAGCTTGGTAAGAAAACTTCTTTGCAGGATGTAAGGAAATACTTTTTCAGTGTAAGAGTAGTTGATAATTGGAATTGGCTAAGCGAGGAGGTAGTTATGCTATCTCAATCCATAGTTTTAAGGACAGGTATGATAAGTATGACTAAGTCTAAAATGGAACCGATCAGGAGACGGGAAGATACGAGCTTTGGGCTCTTTCCCGTAAACACAATTAGGTAATCCACACACACACACACACACACACACACACACACACACACACACACACACACACACACACACACACACACACACACACACACACACACACACATGGACAAGGAAATGTTCAGAAATATTTATGTAACCTATGTGAGGCCAAAACTCGAATATGCAGCCCCCTTTTGGAATCCGCACTTGAAAAAGCACATAGCTAAGCTTGAAAAAGTTCAAAGACATGCCACGAAACTGGTGGCAGAAATACTCTATCTCAGTTATGATGAGAGGCTGAGGGAATTAGACTTACCATCACTGGAACCTAGAAGAGTGAGGGGGGATATGGTGACAGTCTTAAAATTCTTTCATGGTTATGATAGAGTGGATAGGGATCGATATTTTGATATGGCTGGCTCTAGAACTAGAGGTCATAGTTTGAAGCTTGGTAAGAAAACTTCTTTGCAGGATGTAAGGAAATACTTTTTCAGTGTAAGAGTAGTTGATAATTGGAATTGGCTAAGCGAGGAGGTAGTTATGCTATCTCAATCCATAGTTTTAAGGACAGGTATGATAAGTATGACTAAGTCTAAAATGGAACCGATCAGGAGACGGGAAGATACGAGCTTTGGGCTCTTTCCCGTAAACACAATTAGGTAATCCCCCACACACACACACACACACACACACACACACACACACACACACACACACACACACACACACACACACACACATGGACAAGGAAATGTTCAGAAATATTTATGTAACCTATGTGAGGCCAAAACTCGAATATGCAGCCCCCTTTTGGAATCCGCACTTGAAAAAGCACATAGCTAAGCTTGAAAAAGTTCAAAGACATGCCACGAAACTGGTGCCAGAAATACTCTATCTCAGTTATGATGAGAGGCTGAGGGAATTAGACTTACCATCACTGGAAGCTAGAAGAGTGAGGGGGGATATGGTGACAGTCTTAAAATTCCTTCATGGTTATGATAGAGTGGATAGGGATCGATATTTTGATATGGCTGGCTCTAGAACTAGAGGTCATAGTTTGAAGCTTGGTAAGAAAACTTCTTTGCAGGATGTAAGGAAATACTTTTTCAGTGTAAGAGTAGTTGATAATTGGAATTGGCTAAGCGAGGAGGTAGTTATGCTATCTCAATCCATAGTTTTAAGGACAGGTATGATAAGTATGACTAAGTCTAAAATGGAACCGATCAGGAGACGGGAAGATACGAGCTTTGGGCTCTTTCCCGTAAACACAATTAGGTAATCACACACACACACACACACACACACACACACACACACACACACACACACACACACACACACACATGGACAAGGAAATGTTCAGAAATATTTATGTAACCTATGTGAGGCCAAAACTCGAATATGCAGCCCCCTTTTGGAATCCGCACTTGAAAAAGCACATAGCTAAGCTTGAAAAAGTTCAAAGACATGCCACAAAACTGGTGGCAGAAATACTCTATCTCAGTTATGATGAGAGGCTGAGGGAATTAGACTTACCATCACTGGAAGCTAGAAGAGTGAGGGGGTATATGGTGACAGTCTTAAAATTCCTTCATGGTTATGATAGAGTGGATAGGGATCGATATTTTGATATGGCTGGCTCTAGAACTAGAGGTCATAGTTTGAAGCTTGGTAAGAAAACTTCTTTGCAGGATGTAAGGAAATACTTTTTCAGTGTAAGAGTAGTTGATAATTGGAATTGGCTAAGCGAGGAGGTAGTTATGCTATCTCAATCCATAGTTTTAAGGACAGGTATGATAAGTATGACTAAGTCTAAAATGGAACCGATCAGGAGACGGGAAGATACGAGCTTTGGGCTCTTTCCCGTAAACACAATTAGGTAATCACACACACACACACACACACACACACACACACACACACACACCACACACACACACACACACACACACACACACACATGGACAAGGAAATGTTCAGAAATATTTATGTAACCTATGTGAGGCCAAAACTCGAATATGCAGCCCCCTTTTGGAATCCGCACTTGAAAAAGCACATAGCTAAGCTTGAAAAAGTTCAAAGACATGCCACGAAACTGGTGCCAGAAATACTCTATCTCAGTTATGATGAGAGGCTGAGGGAATTAGACTTACCATCACTGGAAGCTAGAAGAGTGAGGGGGGATATGGTGACAGTCTTAAAATTCCTTCATGGTTATGATAGAGTGGATAGGGATCGATATTTTGATATGGCTGGCTCTAGAACTAGAGGTCATAGTTTGAAGCTTGGTAAGAAAACTTCTTTGCAGGATGTAAGGAAATACTTTTTCAGTGTAAGAGTAGTTGATAATTGGAATTGGCTAAGCGAGGAGGTAGTTATGTTATCTCAATCCATAGTTTTAAGGACAGGTATGATAAGTATGACTAAGTCTAAAATGGAACCGATCAGGAGACGGGAAGATACGAGCTTTGGGCTCTTTCCCGTAAACACAATTAGGTAATCACACACACACACACACACACACACACACACACACACACACACACACACACACACACACACACACACACACACACACACACATGGACAAGGAAATGTTCAGAAATATTTATGTAACATATGTGAGGCCAAAACTCGAATATGCAGCCCCCTTTTGGAATCCGCACTTGAAAAAGCACATAGCTAAGCTTGAAAAAGTTCAAAGACATGCCACGAAACTGGTGCCAGAAATACTCTATCTCAGTTATGATGAGAGGCTGAGGGAATTAGACTTACCATCACTGGAAGCTAGAAGAGTGAGGGGGGATATGGTGACAGTCTTAAAATTCCTTCATGGTTATGATAGAGTGGATAGGGATAGATATTTTGATATGGCTGGCTCTAGAACTAGAGGTCATAGGTTGAAGCTTGGTAAGAAAACTTCTTTGCAGGATGTAAGGAAATACTTTTTCAGTGTAAGAGTAGTTGATAATTGGAATTGGCTAAGCGAGGAGGTAGTTATGCTATCTCAATCCATAGTTTTAAGGACAGGTATGATAAGTATGACTAAGTCTAAAATGGAACCGATCAGGAGACGGGAAGATACGAGCTTTGGGCTCTTTCCCGTAAACACAATTAGGTAATCACACACACACCACACACACACACACACACACACACACACACACACACACACACACACACACACACACACACACCTAGAATAGGTGGAAATGTCTTGGAATGGATATAAACTTACTTAGAAGGAAGGGAACAGAGGGTTAGAGTAAGACACTCAGTGTCTGAATGGAGAAGAGTTAGTAGTGGAGTTCCACAGGGTTCAGTTTTAGGGCCACTTTTGTTCCTTGTATATGTAAATGACCTACCAGAGTGTGTAAATTCATTCATGAATATGTTTGCAGATGATGCAAAGATTGTGAAGAAAGTAAAAAAACGAGAACAATGGTAGAGAACTTCAGGAGGATCTAAATAATCTGCATGAGTGGTCAGAAAAGTGGCTAATGAAATTCAATACCTCAAAATGTAAGGTAATGAGAATGGGTACAAGTGCAAGAAGGCCCAAGCTTGACTACTCGGTGGCTGGAGTACAACTTCAGGAGACAGAAAATGAGAGAGATCTAGGAGTAAACATATTGGCAGATTTGTCTCCAGAAATACATATAAATGGCGTAGTAAGGGCAGCATATGCATTCTTATCAAATGTAAGGGTAGCCTTCAGGCACATGGACAAGGAAATGTTCAGAAATATTTATGTAACCTATGTGAGGCCAAAACTCGAATATGCAGCCCCCTTTTGGAATCCGCACTTGAAAAAGCACATAGCTAAGCTTGAAAAAGTTCAAAGACATGCCACGAAACTGGTGCCAGAAATACGCAATCTCGGTTATGATGAGAGGCTGAGGGAATTAGACTTGCCTTTACTCGAAGCTAGAAGAGTAAGGGGGGATATGGTGACAGTCTTTAAATTTCTTCATGGTTATGATAGAGTGGATAGGGATCGATATTTCGATATGGCTGGCTCTAGAACTAGAGGTCATAGTTTGAAGCTTCGGAAGAAAACTTGTTTGCAGGATGTAAGGAAATACTTTTTCAGTGTAAGAGTAGTTGATAATTGGAATTCGCTAAGCGAGGAGGTAGTTAATGCTACCTCAATCCATAGTTTTAAGGACAGGTATGATAAGTATCACTAAGTCTAAAAATGGAACCGATCAGGAGACGGGAAGATACGAGCTTTGGGCTCTTTCCCGTAAACACAATTAGGTAATCACAATTAGGTAATCACACACACACACATGGACAAGGAAATGTTCAGAAATATTTATGTAACCTATGTGAGGCCAAAACTCGAATATGCAGCCCCCTTTTGGAATCCGCACTTGAAAAAGCACATAGCTAAGCTTGAAAAAGTTCAAAGACATGCCACGAAACTGTTGGCAGAAATACTCTATCTCAGTTATGATGAGAGGCTGAGGGAATTAGACTTACCATCACTGGAAGCTAGAAGAGTGAGGGGGGATATGGTGACAGTCTTAAAATTCCTTCATGGTTATGATAGAGTGGATAGGGATCGATATTTTGATATGGCTGGCTCTAGAACTAGAGGTCATAGTTTGAAGCTTGGTAAGAAAACTTCTTTGCAGGATGTAAGGAAATACTTTTTCAGTGTAAGAGTAGTTGATAATTGGAATTGGCTAAGCGAGGAGGTAGTTATGTTATCTCAATCCATAGTTTTAAGGACAGGTATGATAAGTATGACTAAGTCTAAAATGGAACCGATCAGGAGACGGGAAGATACGAGCTTTGGGCTCTTTCCCGTAAACACAATTAGGTAATCACACACACACACACACACACACACACACACACACACACACACACACACACACACACACACACACACACACACAACTTCAAGAGACAGAAAATGAGAGAGATCTAGGAGTAAACATACTGGCAGATTTGTCTCCAGAAATACATATAAATGGCATAGTAAGGGCAGCATATGCATTCTTATAAAATGTAAGGGTAGCCTTCAGGCACATGGACAAGGAAATGTTCAGAAATAATTATGTAACCTATGTGAGGCCAAAACTCGAATATGCAGCCCCCTTTTGGAATCCGCGCTTGAAAAAGCACATAGCTAAGCTTGAAAAAGTTCAAAGACATGCCACGAAACTGGTGGCAGAAATACGCAATCTCAGTTATGATGAGAGGCTGAGGGAATTAGACTTACCATCACTGGAAGCTAGAAGAGTGAGAGGGGATATGGTGACAGTCTTTAAATTCCTTCATGGTTATGATAGAGTGGATAGGGATCGATATTTTGATATGGCTGGCTCTAGAACTAGAGGTCATAGTTTGAAGCTTGGTAAGAAAACTTCTTTGCAGGATGTAAGAAAATACTTTTTCAGTGTAAGAATAGTTGATAATTGGAATTGGCTAAGTGAGGTGCTAGTTAATGCTAGCTCAATCCATAGTTTTAAGGACAGGTATGATAAGTATGACTAAGTATAAAATGGAACCGATCAGGAGACGGGAAGATACGAGCTTTGGGCTCTTTCCCGTAAACACAATTAGGTAATCACAATTAGGTAATCACACACACACACACACACACACACACACACACACACACATATATATATATATATATATATATATATAT
>JAXCGZ010014542.1:0-5000 GCA_037179515.1 Halocaridina rubra
AGCATATGCATTCTTATCAAATGTAAGGGTAGCCTTCAGGCACATGGACAAGGAAATGTTCAGAAATATATATGTAACCTATGTGAGGCCCAAAACTCGAATATGCAGCCCCCTTTTGGAATCCGCACTTGAAAAAGCACATAGCTAAGCTTGAAAAAGTTCAAAGACATGCCACGAAACTGGTGCAGAAATACGCAATCTCAGTTATGATGAGAGGCTGAGGGAATTAGACTTACCATCACTCGAAGCTAGAAGAGTGAGGGGGGATATGGTGACAGTCTTTAAATTCCTTCATGGTTATGATAGAGTGGATAGGGATCGATATTTTAATATGGCTGGCTCTAGACTAGAGGTCATAGTTTGAAGCTTCGTAAGAAAACTTGTTTGCAGGATGTAAGAAAATACTTTTTCAGTGTAAGAGTAGTTGATAATTGGAATTGGCTAAGCGAGGAGGTAGTTAATGCTATCTCAATCCATAGTTTTAAGGACAGGTATGATAAGTATCACTAAGTATAAAATGGAACCTATGAGGAGACGGGGAGATACGAGCTTTGGGCTCTTTCCCGTAAGCACAATTAGGTAATCACACACACACACACACACACACACACACACACACACACACACACACACAAACACACACACACACACACACACACACACACACCTCCCACCCATGGGTCGGGAGAAGGGGTAGTCATCAGAGGACTTAAACAGAGAATCAAGAAGTTAGAGGAAATGGTTATAAGCCTTGATGATAAAATTCGGAATATGGATGGAGAAATGAAAGAGAATGAAACACTCAGAGAACAAATAAGATCTTTGGAGGAAGCAAATAAAGCACAAGGGCAGGAGAGAAAGGAACTAGAAAAAAGAATAAAGAAGCTGGAAGGGGAAAAGAGTCAACTAGAATCTAGAATTTCTAAACAAGAAGATAAAAACAAACAGCTGAATGACAACCTAAAGGAATTAGATGTTAGTTCACTGCTCTCTTCTGAGAGAGACGAGATTGCTGCTTGGAATGTTCAGATTAAGGAAAACATTGAACAGTTCAGAAAAGAGTTCCAGGAGCTGAATATGGAAAACGATGCCATGAAAACGTCCTTTGCTGATGCACTAAAGGGGAATGTGGCAGTAAAAGAGGCTGTAAAGGTGGTGGCACTGGAAAACATTCAAACAGTTGACTATAAAGAGACAGAAATCGAAAAAATGAAAGACGTTGTGATGGAAAGGGCAAACCCATTCATCAGACAGGCACTTGATAAGGAGAAGACAGTGGTAATCTCAGGCATAAGTGAATCCCAGGAGCCAACATGGCAGGGGAGACTTGAAGAAAATAAAGCTAACGTTGTAGACCTGATAAGAAAGCTTGGAGTAGTATGTGGTCCTGAGGATATTGTAAACATACACCAACTAGGTAAATATTCGAGGGAAGGAAAGCCGAGACCAACAAAAGTAACCTTTGAGAGAGGGGAGACATGTAGGGAAATATTGTTGAGAAAAAAAAGTCTAAAAGACCTTCAAGAATGCAAAGAAGTGTTCATTAGACGATACAGAACACAGGAAGAGATGGGAAAGATCAAAAACTTGTTGCAAGAGCCAAGAAGGTTAAATGATGAAAGAAATGAAGAAGAGAAGAAAAATTTTCGTTACAGAATACTTCCAGACAAAGGGGAGATAAAGAAGATAATGACAGAAGATCAGGGGATGGGGCCTCATTAAGATTGTTATACACAAATGCTGATGGATTAGCTGGTAAGGCAGTAGAATTAAAAGATAGGATTCACAACAGTAAGGCAGATATAGTAGCAATTACAGAGACTAAGTTGAGTGAGGACATAAACAGTGTCACAGTTTTTCCTAAGGGCTTCAGAATACTAAGGGTCGAAAGATCTGAGAGGACTGGTGGAGGGATAGCACTGCTCATAAGTGAGAGGATTCAAGTTGAAGAAATAAACTTGGCTATAGAAAGTGAGTTCAGGGAATTTCTTGTTGCTCGCATAAATACTGGGTCAGAGAGCATTATAATAACTGTTGTATACAACCCACCAAGGAACCAAAATAGGCTTGAAATTTATGAGGAAAGTCATATAGGTACGATTGAAGTCATAAACTCAGTTGTTAACATGGCGCGGGAGAAAAAATGTAGGATTTTGATTATGGGAGACTTTAATCATAAAGAGATAGATTGGATAAATCTTGACCCACACAGTGGTGAGGACTCATTCGGGGCAAGATTCCTAGATTGCGTACAAGGGAATTTCCTACACCAACATGTAATGGAACCAACAAGAGCCAGGGGTGGGGATGAGCCATCACTACTTGATCTAGTGTTCACATATAATGTGTTGGATATTGAAAATATTGAGTATGAACCACCAATTGGAAAGAGTGACCACTGTGTGTTGTTGATGGAGTATATCATTGAAGACATTCTTCCTGAGAGTAGAGGCACTGAGGACATGAGGAGGAACTATCCGAAAGGAGATTACATCAAAATGAATGAGCTTTTTGCAGTTATTGATTGGAGAACCTTATTTTACAACAAATCTGTACAAGAAATGTATGACATCTTTTGTGAGAAATATGGGAAGATAGTAGATTGCTGCATACCTGTCACCAAAGTAGGTGTATTTCATGCCAGAGAGAAATGGTTCGATAATGGGTGTAAAAGAGCTAAGGAGTGGAGAGACAAATGCTGGAAAAGGTATAGGAGGAGAAAAAACATAAATGCCTGGCAAACCTACAAAAGAGCAAGAAATGACTACCTAAGTAAAAGGAGAGAGGCAGAGAGAGATTATGAGAGGGACATCACCAGGAAGGCTAAAGAAAATCCCAAGCTTTTCCACAGCTTTATCAGAGGAAAACTGAAGGTAAAAGAACAGGTTTTAAGGCTAAAGAGAGCGGATGGAAGCATCACTGAGACGGACGAAGAGATCTGCAAAGAATTGAACAAGGAGTTTCAGTCAGTATTTACAGTAGAAAATACCCCACCCCCTCAGATTGCAGTGATAGAAGCTCAAGGGCCGGTATTAGAGAACATCAACCTTACAGCCACAGAGGTATGCAAAGCGCTGATGGATTTAGATGTTCATAAAGCTACAGGTCCTGATGACATATCCCCTCATGTGCTTAAAAAATGCGCAAACACAATATCAATGGCACTAAGTATCATATTTAAGGAGTCACTGGAGTCGGGGGAGATTCCAAGATGCTGGAAACAAGCAAATGTGATACCTATCTTCAAAAAGGGAAGGAGGGATACGGCTCTGAACAATAGACCAGTTTCCTTGACCAGCATAGTTTGCAAAGTTATGGAGAAACTACTAAGGAAACATATCTCTCTTCACTTGGAATCCTTCAACTTTTTGTCAGTGAGGCAACATGGCTTCAGAGAAGGAAGATCAACAGTAACAAACTTATTAGAATTTTATGATGAGGTAAGCCAAATCTTACAGGAAAGAGAGGGCTGGGCAGATTGCATATTCCTAGACTTCCAGAAAGCGTTTGACACTGTTCCACATGGGAGACTTATTAGGAAGCTGCAATCAATGGCTAGAATAGGTGGAAATGTCTTGGAATGGATAAAAACTTACTTAGAAGGAAGGGAACAGAGGGTTAGAGTAAGACACTCAGTGTCTGAATGGAGAAGAGTTAGTAGTGGAGTTCCACAGGGTTCAGTTTTAGGGCCACTTTTGTTCCTTGTATATGTAAATGACCTACCAGAGTCTGTAAATTCATTCATGAATATGTTTGCAGATGATGCAAAGATTGTGAAGAAAGTAAAAAACGAGAACAATGGTAGAGAACTTCAGGAGGATCTAAATAATCTGCATGAGTGGTCAGAAAAGTGGCTAATGAAATTCAATACCTCAAAATGTAAGGTAATGAGAATGGGTACAAGTGCAAGAAGGCCCAAGCTTGACTACTCGGTGGCTGGAGTACAACTTCAAGAGACAGAAAATGAGAGAGATCTAGGAGTAAACATACTGGCAGATTTGTCTCCAGAAATACATATAAATGGCGTAGTAAGGGCAGCATATGCATTCTTATCAAATGTAAGGGTAGCCTTCAGGCACATGGACAAGGAAATGTTCAGAAATATTTATGTAACCTATGTGAGGCCAAAACTCGAATATGCAGCCCCCTTTTGGAATCCGCACTTGAAAAAGCACATAGCTAAGCTTGAAAAAGTTCAAAGTCATGCCACGAAACTGGTGCCAGAAATACGCAATCTCGGTTATGATGAGAGGCTGAGGAAATTAGACTTGCCATCACTCGAAGCTAGAAGAGTAAGGGGGGATATGGTGACAGTCTTTAAATTCCTTCATGGTTATGATAGAGTGGATAGGGATCGATATTTCGATATGGCTGGCTCTAGAACTAGAGGTCATAGTTTGAAGCTTCGTAAGAAAACTTGTTTGCAGGATGTAAGGAAATACTTTTTCAGTGTAAGAGTAGTTGATAATTGGAATTCGCTAAGCGAGGAGGTAGTAAATGCTATCTCAATCCATAGTTTTAAGGACAGGTATGATAAGTATCACTAAGTCTAAAAATGGAACCGATCAGGAGACGGGAAGATACGAGCTTTGGGCTCTTTCCCGTAAACACAATTAGGTAATCACAATTAGGTAATCACACACACACGTGTCAATAGTGTTAAGTTGTCAAGTGCCACATTTGTCGTATTTTCTTATGTATTTATTTTTTTTCATTTTGCTCGGTTCTCTTTTAATAATAATTTTTGTTTAAATGTAGTTAGATTTGAATTTTGATCCTGTGATAGCATATCTTGGTTAAAAATTTACTAATCTTTTATTTCTGAAATCACTGGTTTAACAGTTAAGAAGAAATTATAGCAGAAACAAGTGATTAAAGCATCAAATGTTTGTCTCTTCGGTTGTATATTCGAGTTTTCCTTCATGTGGGCTTTTGTTGTGTTTTTTTTTCTGCTCTAATTACCAAGGTCAAATTTTAAGCTATAATGTGTGTTACCAGAA
>JAXCGZ010014542.1:10000-19632 GCA_037179515.1 Halocaridina rubra
AATAGAATAGTGGTTGAAAATAATTGTCTACACCAATCAGATCATTATTCCAAGATACTTAGGACATAAGTGAGTAACTGATAGAGCATCTCAAAAAGACAGTTGAAATATGTGGCAGACAAACTCTCTCTTACTACTCAATTCAAATTCAGTCTTATCACTGTAACATTAACATGCAAAAACTTATTAAAAATAATGATGCTAGCTCATGCTTATCATCTAGCAATTCATCAAAAAATAAAATAAACAACAGTCAAAATACCCAAAGTCAACATCCTATAAAAATTTGGTTTCATCCATTCAAATACTAATAAAATATAGAGGAAGGGTTTATCTCACTTTTATAATACTCTTATTTTGCAAAACTAATGGGTCATGTCGGATTAAGGGACAATCACCTTATCTCTTCAACCAGTTACTCAAACAACATCGAATTTCCTAATATTTGCGCAGTTTTGATCCTAATACCATGACTTAAACTTATTTTTTAGCTTAGCAGAACAATGGCCGAAACAGATTTATTTTTATAAATTCCCTTAATATTAAGGAACTAATATCCCGAATAGCAGGGAAAAAAAGAATAATAACAGAACGCCTGATCTTGAGAATAATTCCTATAGAATTGGTGAATCGCTTACTGTTAAGTAATTTCTGAACAAAAATAACATAGCTCACTCTCTCTTTCTTTTTCCCTCTGTCTCTCACTCACTCTTCACTCATGAATCCATACATCCATCCATATTCCAAAGCAAAATTCCCCCTTATAAGGAGGATGGCTGAGTCAAAGACAATACTTTGACTTTTTGTGGGAATTAAATACAGGGGAGGGGATTCCCAGCCCCTCGCTCCGCCCCATTTAGTCGACTTTTACGACACGCAGGGGAACACGGAGGAAGTATTCCTACCCCCTCCCTCAGGGGGAAAAATGATAATAGCAGAACGCCTAATCTTGCGCATAATTCCTATCGAATTGGTGAATCGCTTAATTTTAAGTAATAACATAGCTCGCTCTCTCTTACTCTTTCTCACTTTCTCTCACTCACTCTTCACTCATGGGCCCAGTCTCTCTCTCTCGAAGAGAATTTGAGCTAATGTATCTTTCTAGAAAAAAAAAATTATATCATAGCTGTAGGGACATTTTTAAGAGCTTCTGCCTTTCTGTTTAAATATACAAAGCAAAAACAATAACTACCTTTCACTTTATGTTAACTATTAGGAACGCTTGCTAATGACTTTTGTTAAGCTTTCTGCAAAGCAAAATTTTATTTTCTAGAGTCTTTAAAAAAAAAAATAATTAGTATACAAATTAAGCGACGGCAAAGCATAAACCCATTTTTTTGTCTGTGTAATATTGCAAAAACGCCAGTGAAATGCGCAGACAAATACTTGCTAGAAGTCAAACATATCTCCAAAAGGAATTTAAGCAAAATACTACAAAAATATTTAATTGTTTCTGACTTTAAAAATGAAACTGTCTCTTGTGAAGCTTAACAAGCACTCTAATTCAAAAATACTTAACACTAAAAGCTGAGACTTCAAGAGAAACTTTTTTTTTATATGCAATCAACAAAAATAACAATTATCCTTTCTTAAATGTCAAAATAAAAGTAATTAAATCTTGTTATTTTAACTCACAGATTATCTAAATTGCCAAAATAGTAATTATAAACTTAGCGACAATTAACAATAATTAACAAGTGCCAAAACAAGTCCTTCGTAAGAAGGCAACCGTCCTAGCCCTTAGTTGAAAAGGGAGTTCGTGACGTAAAACCGAATCCAACAAGTTATCTGCAGAGAAACTTCTCATAATTGTTAATATCTTTATTTCTGCGAAATATTGCAATAATCATATGAAAACTATACCCACATCTCTACGTAAATAAACAAAAATGTGTCTGTGCATGCTTTAATGAGTAAAATTTATAATATTTTACTTGCGAACAGTAAAAAAATAACTTCGCTTTAGAATCACACTCCGTTTAAGTTTCATAATCTCTTAAAAGACTCACACATATAACAATATAATTTTTTTTTCCTATGAACTCAAATTAACGCTTTTTTTTCCTCTCTCGATTTATTTCCCCAAGAGATTACCTCGACATACAAAAAAGGTTTTGACACTTTTTTTTTATACATACGTATATCAGTTAGTCATATATTTATGTATTTAGAGTTATTTTTTCGAACAATTAATTTATATACTAAAGAAAAATAATTCATAGATTCGCGACTATAATCGATTATGATCTCTCTTGGAATTTCAAAATGCTAACAACCATCCTATGGGCGGAGTAAGGGACATAATTAAACACAGGGGACCTGTTCCCATTTAAAACTGCACCTCTGCCATATTCGGGCAGGGGGATCAGTACGACGTTGACTCTTGAACCAATTATATAAATGACATCCCTTAATGCAAGTCGCAAAGTCTTTGTACAGCCCCTCCCAGTAAAACTGTGCGTATAACAACCGGTATGTTTTTTCTATTCCCATATGGCCTGCAGCGGGATTAATGTGTCACAAGGAAAGGGCATGACTGTGAAACACCTCAGGGAGTACCGCCGCGAATCCCCACTCTTCGATTTTTCTTTGGCACTCTTTATACAGTATTCCTTCCTTAATTACGAATGAATTAATCCTGCATTGAATTTTAAAGGGAATTTCACTGGGCATTTTCTTCAAGTGTTTCTTCACCTCCCCCAGATTCTATCCTTGCCTTGTTCCTTATGCTGGCGTCACACATAGCTAAAATTCCCGACCCGACTCTTAAGACCGTCTAAAGACAGAATCCTCCCGGCAGATATGACGTCATTACGATAATTGGGTGTAATCGTTCGTCCGCGTACGACGGAATCCTAACGGTCCTACGTAGTTTAAAACAATCGAGGGGGTCCTGAACCGTCGTGGATGGTCTATGATAATTGGCTGCCGCACCCAATAATCTCCGTGATTCAGAAGACCAAATCAGTCGTAGAAGACTGCGTACGACGGGTAACATCGATCTTCTTGATCGTACACGGGCGTAGGAGAAGGCGTACACCCGCGTACGATCCAGAGGATCGATCCTACCCGGCGTACGCAGTCCTCCGGGTCTGGAACCGTTAAAAATGGAAAAATTCGCCTATACGTCTGGCAGCGCAGTACGAAAAAAAAGCGCGCGATGCGTGGTCTCATGTGTGACAACCCAGTCCTGAGCGTTCATATATTTTTGATACTCAGTTCATTTCTATGAACCTGATGTTCCATTTTATTTAAGATTTATACATGTACTAAATTTCCATTTTTGTTGATGTTTAGTTCAACTCAATATAATTATATAATATATATATATATATATATATATATATATATATATATATATATATATATATATATATATATATATATATATATATATATATATATATATATATATATATATATATATATATATATATATATATATATATATATATATATATATATATATATATATATATATATATATATACACATTCACATACACATACACATACACATACACATACACATACACATACACATACACATACACATACACATACACATACACATACACATACACATACACATACACATACACATACACATACACATATACATATACATATACATATACATATACATATACATATACATATACATATACATATACATATACATATACATATACATATACATATACATATACATATACATATACATATACATATACATATACATATATATATATATATATATATATATATATATATATATATATATATATATATATATATATATATATATATATTTATAAGACTTTGTGGCCCTCCTTTGCAAGACGCGGCACTCCGCTTGCTCCCGACTGCGTACGACCCCCTACGAACGTGTACGTTCCCCTACGATGGGTCGGGAGCGTCGGGAGCATGGTTGGCCCAGTCATAACGGTCAAAAAATTCAATTTCCCGTTTTCTATGATGAGAGTTACGTATGCGTGCGATCAGTCGTACGCTAAATTACGCATCCAAACGACTCCGTACGACTGCAATTACGATCCATAGGACTGCTTACGCGGACATACGACGCACTTCTGACAGGCACAGGATTGCACCTGTCAGCTAAAAAATCTGCCGGATCTCCAAGGATTGAGCGAAGATTCCGTCGGAACGCGGTCTTAAGAGTCGGGTCGGGAGTTTTGGCTATGTGTGACGCCAGCATTAACAAGCGACTCTCTATTCCACCCCGAAGCACCTTCCATCTTTTCACCCAAGTTGAACACAGTTACTCTCTCTCTCTCCCTCTCTTTCGCTGCCATAAACCGCGTTTGCTCTCTCACTTTTAGCCTGTGACCACCCCTTCACCCCCCATTTGCTGCACTCATCTCTCCCCCCATCACTTTGAAGGGGGTGATGTGGGTGTCCTCTCAAAGCCCTTTCTTGGCTGCTGCTTTCCTGTATCAACTGTCCTAGGTCCCCTTTTATACTTCCCATAAACGGTGCGGGAGGGTACTCCCTTTACCCCCTCCCAGGGCACCGGTTACTCTATTCTCTCCCCACTACATGAAACCTTAACAAACAAAAATCCCGTTATATCGAACGGCAATATTCTTAATAATATATATATACATATATATATATATATATATATATATATATATATATATATATATATATATATATATATATATATATATATATATATATATATATATATATATATATATATATATATATATATATATATATATATATGCATATATATATATATATATATATATATATATATATATATATATATATATATATATATATATAATATATATATATATATATATATATATATATATATATATATATATATATATATATATATATATATATATATATATATATATATATATATATATATATATGCATATATATATATATATATATATATATATATATATATATATATATATATATATATATATATATATATATATATATATATATATATATATATATATATATATATATATATATAAATATAAATAAATATGTATATATATATATATATATATATATATATATATATATATATATATATATATATATATATATATATATATATATATATATATATATATATATATATATATATATATATGTATATATATATATATATATATATATATATATATATATATATATATATATATATATATATATATATATATATATATATATATATATATATATATATATATATATATATATATATATATATATATATATATATATATATATATATATATATATATATATATATATATATATATATATATATATATATATATATATATATATATATATATATATATATATATATATATATATATATATATATATATATATATATATATATATGTATATATATGTATATATATATATATATATATATATATATATATATATATATATATATATATATATATATATATATATATATATATATATATATATATATATATATATATATATATATATATATATATATGTATATATATATATATATATATATATATATATATATATATATATATATATATATATATATATATATATATATATATATATATAAAATATATATATATATATATATATATATATATATATATATATATATATATATATATATATATATATATATATATATATATATATATATATATATATATATATATATATATATATATATATATATATATATATATATATATATATATATATATATATATATATATATATATATATATATATATATATATATATATATATATATTATATATATATATATATATATATATATATATATATATATATATATATATATATATATATATATATATATATATATATATATATATATATATATATATATATATATATATATATGTTGCGTTGAAACTCATAAAATCTCTTTAAGATTAGTTGTTGAAAGTTTTAATCATTTCTATCTGAGACAAGTCCACTAAGAAGGTATCATATACTTAAGAGGGGAAAAAGTTCGTGGGATCATCCCCTTGCCTATTTTTTTCACCTCTCTCACGTATATATCTTATTAAAAATCTCGCTTTGATTTTACTTAATCTTTCTCTTTAACATTTAAATTTAGTTATGTTGATATATATGATATATAACGAATCTTTAAAGTACAATGTTTTGGTCCTTTGCACTGAAACTATATGATGGACTTGTACCCTAATAAAAAACCATGCTCATAAAGATAATTAATACCTCTTATAGTGGTCTATATCTTGAGCTTGCTGAGGTAATAAGCGTTGATACAAAAGGGAATCCACTGCACTTTGCTTCTTTTCGCCAAAAGAGAGCATGTGGTGTTGATATTTAGTTTTCTTCAGGTAAAACAGTCAGCATCCCTGGCAAAAAAGCTTAGTTCTCTCTTTCCAATATGAAGTTCATGATCTCCAGCCTCTTTTATTTAACCTTTATAAAATCGGTCGGTTATTGTTCCCACGGAATTACATCCTATAGAAATTCAATATGCATGGCTATCTTTAGTCTCCATCGGGAAATTATGTAAATACCTACCATTCTTCTTCTAGGATTTTAGTTCTAGGTCTAGCAAAATTTCTTCTATCCAGATATATGTATAATATGTACGCCGACCTGTAGATATTCTTTTTTTTATGTGTGTGACACCGGGACAGGCAGAAACTGCCATCATCAATAAAGGCCCGGGCACAAGAAAATACCAAGACGAAGGAAAAGAAAAAGGTTAAGGACAAGGAAGAGACGAGGTAATGTAAAAAAAAAAACGTTCAAGTTTGTCCCTGCAATCACTTTCGACTTGCTTTCATAAACTCAAGCAAATGCATTACTTCTTTATTCTATTCTAGCAAAATCATTGCAGTTTTACTTTAGGAAATATTTATATATGCATGACAATCATTGGGGTCCCATTCAAGAATTTTATATTCATGCTTATTCTGCATACAGTTTTCTCAGCTTTTTGCCAACATATTCAAGGCCGTGGTTTTTGAACTTTCCATATCCATCCTCTTTAAAGCATCATCCACTCTTCTGCTCACGTTCTGTATGCATCTTAATTTGTTGTGACACAGCACCTTTTAAATGACATCTATGTTATTGGTATACCTGAAGGCTAGTTGGTTTTTAAAGAAAAAAAATTCACTTCTATGCCTTAGACTCCACCTATTTAGTTAAAAAAAAAAAGTTGTGAACATTTATTTATAAACTGCTTGTCTCATTTTTTTTTATGCAACAGTATTTTTTCTAATTCTATTATATGAGGATTGATTAGAATTATTTGACTTTGAAAATAGAGCTTTCATTTATGCACTTTGAGATGAATGTACTCTAGATAATAAACTAATGCTATTGTGGCTTGATCAATATGTAGTGAGACTTTGTTTATTTTATTAGTATCTTATTCGCAACTGTCCTTCCTTATCAACCATTTAAAGCAGAGGTCATTGCTATATGTAACCCATAAAGAATAAAGTTACTATTTTATCGTTTTCGTTTTATATACTTTGATATTTAGACTAAATCTATGTTATATCAAGCTTTTCCTGGAAAATGGATATTTAAATTATTTTTCATAACTTTCAAGTGTTCTTTCTTAATAATAATGCTATGAGGTTTGCCAGTTAACATTATACAAATATTTTAGGCATAAAAGCTAAGAAAGTCCTCACTACTCGTTTGTACGCCATTAGTAATCAGAATATATAATTTCTGAATTTCACCTCTTATCTCTTTAATATTCATTGCTAAATCTCTCTCTCTCTCTCTCTCTCTCTCTCTCTCTCTCTCTCTCTCTCTCTCTCTCTCTCTCTCTCTCTCTCTCTCTCTCTCTCTCTCTCTCTCTCTCTCTCTCTCTCTCTCTCTCTCTCTCTCTCTCTCTATCTCTCTCTCTCTCTCACACACACATACTATTTTGCATTTTTTTTGCATTCATTTGTATGCATTCTCTGTGACTTGAGGGATATGTTGTGATGCAAACATTGTAGTTTGAAACGAAGGTATAAAAACTGAATTTATATGCAGAAAAGGAATAGCAAGTAGACCACCATTAATAAATGATAATAATAATAATATATATATATATATATATATATATATATATATATATATATATATATATATATATATATATATATATATATATATATATATATATATGATTCGATTTCATGAAAAACATGTGAATATTGGAAATGTGAATAGTTCTGGCTACGTAAGAAAAATTAAAGAAATTTTTGAGATCATTAGTACTCAGTACTTTAAAGTGTATTACTTATCTTCAGAGGAATTTGGCAGATTAGTAATACGCTTGAAAGTACTAAGTACTAAGGATGCCATTGCCATTCATACATATATATATATATATATATATATATATATATATATATATATATATATATATATATATATATATATATATATATATTTATATATATATATATATATATATATATATATATATATATATATATATATATATATATATATATATATATATATATATATATATATATATATATATATATATATATATATATGTATATATATGTATATATATATATATATATATATATATATATATATATATATATATATATATATATATATATATATATATATATATATATATATAATAATAATATATATATATATATATATATATATATATATATATATATATATATATATATATATATATATATATATATATATATATATATATATATATATATATATATATATATATATATATATATATATATATATATATATATATATTTATATATATATATATATATATATATATATATATATATATATATATATATATATATATATATATATATATATATATATATATATATATATATATATATATATATATATATATATATATATATATATATATATATATATATATATATATATATATATATGCGCCTGAATATATACGTACTGTTGGATGATACAGAAAATTAATTGAATCGTTTGGTGACTGAGTTTATTAGTGTGTGTGAAAGAAGGAAGTTGTGAGTGAATATTGGTAAAAGTAAAGTCATGAGATGCACAAGGAGTGTCAATGTCGGCAGATTGAATGAAGGAGTGAGTGGGGAGTTGCTTGAAGAAGTTCAGAGTTTTCAAGTATCTGGGTTCGCATGTATCAAGGAGTAGACGAGTGGATGTACAGGTAAATCATAGAGTGAAGGAAGCAAGTAAATGTCTAGGTGTTTGGTAAGTGTAACGAGAAATAGATTGTTGGGAATGAATGCAAAGACAAGGGTATATAAAGGTGTGATATGTGCCAACAACGTTGTATGGAGCAGAGATTTGGAATGCAAGAGAGGATGAAAGGAAATAGTTGAATGTAATGGAGATAAGGTGCTTGAGAGGTATGCTTTGTATCTCTAATAGATAGAGTAAGAAATGAGGACGTCAGACAGAGAACGGGTGTTGGAATGAAGCTGTCAGATAGGTTTGATCAGAAAGTGTTGGGATGGTTTGGACACAAGGACACGGGAATATTACGGGCATAGGGCCCTTTTCCCTGAGCACTGTTTGCTCATTACTGTTAGCACCAAT
>JAXCGZ010014543.1:0-19600 GCA_037179515.1 Halocaridina rubra
GAGAGAGAGAGAGAGAGAGAGAGAGAGAGAGAGAGAGAGAGAGAGAGAGAGAGAGAGAGAGAGAGAGAGAGAGAGAGAGAGAATCTTTAATTAACTCTTGTTCATTCAACCAAAACTACATTATATATCGTAAAAATAATGGTTTAATGACAAAGTCGTAATAATAATAATAATAATAATAATAATAATAATAATAATAATAATAATAATAATAATCTCCACAATCATCATTAAAAAGGAAAATTTTTGCTGCCCATAATAATAATAATAATAATAATAATAATAATAATAATAATAATAATAATAATAATAATAATAAGATCTAAGGAGAATTTTTGGAATAGACATCAAGAAAGTAATGCAGAGGTACAATGTTGCCTCACTTATCGCGGTAGTTCAGTTCCGGGACCCGGCGCGAAACAGGAAATCCGCGAAGTAGGATCCGCCTATATGTACATAGATATTTAAATATATGTTTACGTTTAAACCATATAAACCCTCCCTGCACTGTTAAAAAACACCCTTTACATTATAAATAACAGCAAGCAACGTAAATTTTTATGAGTGATAGATAAAATTACGGTGAATGAGGTGATAATGACGTGACATACATACTCATTTACAATTATTTTTTCGTTTACGTACTGTATAAACCCTCCCTGCACTGTTAAAAAAACACCCTTTACATTATAAATAACAGCAAGCAACGTAAATTTTTATGAAAGTGATAGATAAAATTACGGTGAATGAGGTGATAATGACGTGACATACATACTCATTTACACTTATTTTTTTGTTTACGTACTGTATAAACCCTCCCTGAACTGTTGAAAAAACACCCTTTACATAATTAATAACAGCAAGCAACGTAAATTTTTATGAAAGTGATAGATAAAATTACGGTGAATGAGGTGATAATGACGTGACATACATACTCATTTACAATTATTTTTTCGTTTACGTAGTGTATAAACCCTCCCTGCACTGTTAAAAAAACACCCTTTACATTATAAATAACAGCAAGCAATGTAAATTTTTATGAAAGTGATAGATAAAATTACGGTGAATGAGGTGATAATGACGTGACATACATACTCATTTACAATTATTTTTTCGTTTACGTACTGTATAAACCCTCCCTGCACTGTTAAAAAAACACCCTTTACATTATAAATAACAGCAAGCAACGTAAATTTTTATGAAAGTGATAGATAAAATTACGGTGAATGAGGTGATAATGACGTGACATACATACTCATTTACACTTATTTTTTTGTTTACGTACTGTATAAACCCTCCCTGAACTGTTGAAAAAACACCCTTTACATAATTAATAGCAGCAAGCAACGTAAATTTTTATGAAAGTGATAGATAAAATTACGGTGAATGAGGTGATAATGACGTGACATACATACTCATTTACAATTATTTTTTCGTTTATGTACTGTATAAACCCTCCCTGCACTGTTAAAAAAAGACCCTTTACATTATAAATAACAGCAAGCAACGTAAATTTTTATGAAAGTGATAGATAAAATTACGGTGAATGAGGTGATAATGACGTGACATACATACTCATTTACAATTATTTTTTCGTTTACGTACTGTATAAACCCTCCCTGCATTGTTAAAAAAACACCCTTTACATTATAAATAACAGCAAGCAATGTAAATTTTTATGAAAGTGATAGATAAAATTACGGTGAATGAGGTGATAATGACGTGACATACATACTCATTTACAATTATTTTTTCGTTTACGTACTGTATAAACCCTCCCTGCACTGTTAAAAAAACACCCTTTAAATTATAAATAACAGCAAGCAACGTAAATATTTATGAAAGTGATAGATAAAATTACGTTGAATGAGGTGATGATGACGTGACACATACTCATTTACAATTATTTTTTCGTTTACGAACTGTATAAACCCTCCCTGCACTGTTAAAAAAACACCCTTTACATTATAAATAACAGCACGCAACGTAAATTTCAATAAAAAAAAAATGAAAATACTGAAAAAAAAAAATTCAATATTTTAATATTTTTGCGTATACCCATAAAATAAAATAATAATTTGTCCAAAAAAAAAATGCGATAGAGTGAGAACGCGAACCAAGAAGCGCGAATAACCGAGGTAACACTGTATATTAAAACCCAGCAGAGAATTTGATATTCATTACACATTTTTTATAATCCCTTCAAACCTGACAGTTCATTACACTGTCCATCTCTGTTTCTCTTTACTTTATGTATTCTTTAAGCCCAGGCCCAATAAAGGCTGTTTTATTGTATTACTTTGGCCCGTTTTAGTGTCATAATCAGTATAAAAAAATTATAAAAAAAAATTCAATATGTTGCTCCTACTTCGTGGTTTTTCACCTATTGCGGCCGGTCCCGGAACTGAACACCTTCAGTAAACGAGGGAGCACTGTATACAGTGCTCTCTCATGTATCGCGTGGGTTCGGTTCCGGGACCAGCCGCGATAGGTGAAAATCCATGAAGTAGGATCACAATACACCTAGTTCTCAGAAAAATGCAGAGATAGTTTCTCAGAAGTCACGGGTAAATGGAAAATCGTGTGAAAAAACGAGTCATTTTCCACGGTAAACAATGATAAAGGGCATAGCTCATTCCACAACCATCCATACACACACTATACCAAAGATATACGATAAGTAAAACATATTTTATAGGTACATAACAAAGCAGAAAGACCTGTAGTTATTTATATTAACATGCAAATATTGTGCAGTATAAAAGATAAACAGATTTACTGTACAGAAAACAAATTAATGTACTCTATTATGCCGCTGGCAACAGGCTTACACTGGGACGTGCATGGTGGGCAGACACACTATACCAAAGATATAAGATAAGTAAAACATATTTTATAGGTACATAACAAAGCAGAAAGACCTGTAGTTATTTATATTAACATGCAAATAGTGTAGAGTATAAAAGATATACAGATTTACTGTACAGTAAACAAATTAATGCACTCTATAATGCCGTTGGCAACAGGCTTACACTGGGACGTGCATTGTGGCCAGACACACTATACCAAAGATATATGATAAGTAAAGCATATTTTATAAGTACATAACAAAGCAGAAAGACCTGTAGTTATTTATATTAACATGCAAATAGTGTACAGTATAGAAAATATACAGATTTACTATACAGTAAACAAATCAATGCACTCTATTATGCAGTGGGCAACAGGCATACACTGGGACGCACATGGTGGCAGTGAGGACGAGGATGCAAACGTTTTGCCGCCTCCATACCAGCTGATGCACCCTCACACGCTATTTCCCTGACAATATTATATCGAAAGTTTGTTTGATGTTTGTTCTTAATGCTTTTTTTTCATTATCTTAATATTCGATCGCATTAAGCGGTAGAAGAGGAGGAGGATGCCGGAGAACGAACCCCTATCGGCAAACGTTTTGTCGCTTCTGTATCAGTTGATGCTTATAATTATTCAGGAACAATATCTTACTCATAAAAGATTTATTTACTCACTCTATTTGTCCGAAACGCTGATAGCGGTATCGTTTTTACATGTTGCTATACTGTTAATATTTATGTTTTTTACTATTTTTTACTGTTTTATTATTCTTAGGCTAAGAAATACGTTTTTTTATCAATAAAATCATGAAGCTACTGGAAATATAAATATATATGCTAGCTCACATAGATGCGACCCCAATACATTGTACGCTATCGGACACTATTTCTCATGATGCAATACTGTGACTTATACTGTACGTACGTATATCTAAATTTATGTTTTTTACTATTTTTTAGTTTTATTATTCGTAGGCTGGGAAATAATTTTTTTTATCAGTTAGATAATGAAATATATTTTTTCAATAAAAAAAATGAAAATACTGAGAATTTGTATTTTTTTAATATTTTAATATTTTTGCATATACCCAAACAATAAAATAATAATTTGCCAAAAAAAAAAAAAAAGTGGTACAGTGAAAACGCGAACCAAGAAACGCAATCCAGCGGGGGATCACTGTGTGTATATAAATATATATATATATATATATATATATATATATATATATATATATATATATATATATATATATATATATATATATATATATATATATATATATATATATATATATACCTTGTTCCTTTTATACGCGATCTTTTTATGCACGAATTTGCAATAACGCCCCCAAAAAATAACACTAAAAAAATCTAATTTCGCGAATAACGCCCGCAAAAGAATTTTTTTTTTTTTTTTTACACTTCTTCCACGAGTACAAAGAGAATTATGATAAGAAAAGATCATTATATATATATACAGTGATCCTTCGCTGTATCGCATTTCTTGGCTCGCGATTTCACTGTACCACGTTTTTTTATGTCAAATGATTATTTTTTTGGGGTATATACAAAAATATTAAAATATTAAAAAAATTAAATTTTTCAGTATTTTCATTTTTTTATTGAAATTTTTTTTTATTATTTAATTGATAAAAAAAAATTATTTCCCAGCATGCGAATAATAAAACAGTAAAAAATAGTAAAAAACATAAATTTAGACATATAACTCACAGTATTGCATCATGTGAAATAGTGTCCGATAGCGTACAATGTATTGGGGTCGCACCTAAGTGAGCTAGCATATATATTAAAGTAGTTTCATGATTTTATTGATAAAAAAACGCATTTCTTAGCCTAAGAATAATAAAACCGTAAAAAATAGTAAAAAACATAAATACTAACAGTATTGCACCACGTAAAATACGATACCGGTATCAGCGTTTCGGAAAACGCAAAGGCTCTCACCTACGTGACCTAATGAATATTAAAATTTTCATTATTTTATTGATAAAACAAGTATTTCCTAACCTATGAATAATAAAACAGTAAAAAATAGTAAAAAACATAAATACAGTACTAACAGTATTGCACCATGTAAAATACGATACTGGTATCACGTTTCGGAAAACGCAAAGGCTCGCACCTACGTGACCTAGTAAATATTAAAATTTTCATTATTTTATTGATAAAACAAGTATTTCCTAGCCTAAGAATAATAAAACAGTAAAAAATAGTAAAAAACATAAATACTAATAGTATTGCACCATGTAAAATATGATACCGCTATCAGAGTTTCGGAAAACGAAAAGGCTCTCACCTACGTGAGATAGTTCATGGAATGCTATTGGCTGAAAGGTCGGGAGACGACGAATCATAGAATTGTTTTTCTGTATGTTCTGTATCATGGGGTCTGATTGGTTTTTTCATTGAAGTTTGCTATTCCCACCATCTTCCATTGTCTCGCCTCACTCGTTCAGTCTAACTCACGTGTGCGCCGTTCACGTTGTGCTTATTAATACGTTTTGCTTGTGACTGTATTTTCACGTGAAATTTAACCTTTGCAATGATCCCTAAGGCTTCTGGTAGTCAGCCTAAGCGTCAAAGGAGGATGTTAACCATAGTAGATAAGGTGAAACTGTTAGATGCGTTGAAAGAAGGAAAAAGATTTACGGATGTCGGCCGCTATTTTGGCCTCAATGAATCTACTGTTTGCTACATCAAAAAGGACGAGGCAAAGATCAGGAAAACAGCGAGTATTTCTTTTGATAAATCAGCGAAGAGGGTCGTAACATCCCGCAATAAGGCAGTAGTGCGGATGGAAGCTGCTTTGGCCCTGTAGATTGCTGAGTGCAGAAAGAAAAACATCAGCTTAGACACCAATATCATAAAAACAAAGGCGAAGAAGCTGTACGATAAATTCGCTACAAACGAACCCGTCGACAACAGTGGCGACCGTGGAGAGGAGGGGATAGAAGAAGATATCGACGACCCACAACCAGGACCCTCCAGCGATTCTCCACCGAGGATACAACCGTTCATTGCTAGCAAGGGATGGTTCTTCAAATTTCAAAAACGCTATGACCTAAAAAGCGTTTCAGTGCATGGCGAAGCTGCCTCTGCAGATACAGCTGCCGCAGAAAATTACGTGAAGAACGACTTCAAGAAAATTATCGCCGAAGGGGAATATGTTCCTGAGCAAGTCTTCAACATGGATGAGACTGGCTTATTTTGGAAGAGAATGCCATCTCGCACTTTTCTCTCCAAGGAAGAAGCTAAAGCCCCGGGATTCAAAGCGCAAAAAGATCGCGTTACCCTCATCATGTGCGGGAATGCTGCGGTCTTCATGTTAAAGCCCGGGCTTATCTACAAGTCAAAGAACCCTAAGGCTTTGAAGAACAAGAATAAGAATCTGCTGCCAGTGTATTGGATGCAAAACCCTAAGGCCTGGATCACGAAAAGCCTCACATCGGACTGGTTTCACCAATGCTTTATCCCTCAGGTTAAACTTTATCTTGCGGAAAAAGGCCTTGAATTTAAAGTCCTTCTTTTGATGGATAATGCTGGTGGCCACGAAACAAAACTCGAATATAACGGTGTTCAAGTCGAGTTCCTGCCACCGAATACGACGTCACTGATTCAGCCTATGGATCAAGGCGTTATTCGTGCGTTCAAGGCCCTCTACACACGAAATGCCTTGGCGAACCTGGTTGAATCCATGGATTCGGAGGAGAAGGCTTTAAAGATATGACTCACGAAGATGTGAATGAATGATTGACTGCCACTTGGAAGAAATGACTAAATCAGCGAGCAAAGAAGAGGAAGAACTTCAGGAAACGCAGGAAGAACTTGAAGAACCTGGCCTTACACTCGAACGTCTGGCAGCCATATATCGACATGTGAAAGCAGCCCAACAATTCTCGCAGGAATATGACGATAATATGGTTCGTTTGGTGACCTTCTGTAATTTTCTCGACGATGCCATGATTCCTTACCATACCATCTTGCAACAAAAGAAGAAACAGCGACAGCAACTCCCCATTATCATGTTCTTCTCCCCCAAAAAGCAGCCGTAAAGCTTTTATTGGCTGCAAAATAATTTCCTCCGGGGTCAAGAAACGTCATTACCACCTCATTCACGGTAAGTTTACCTATCACGTACATATAAATTTACGTTGCATGCTGTTATTTATAATGTAAAGGGAGTTTTTTTAACAGTGCAGGGAGGGTTTATACATTATGTAAACGTAAAAATAATTGTAAAATACCTATGTACATGAGTATGTCATGTAATTACCACTTCATTCACCGTAATTTTATCTATCACTTTCATATAAATTTACTTTGCATGCTGTTATATATAAAGTAAAGGGTGTTTTTTTAACAGTGCAGGGAGGGTTTATACAGTACGTTAATGTAAAAATAATTGTAAAATACCTATGTACATGGATATGTCATGTCATTACCACCTCATTCACCGTAATTTTATCTATCACTTTCATATAAATTTACGTTGCATGCTGTCATTTTTAAAGTAAAGGGTGTTTTTTTAATAGTGCAGGGAGGGTTTATACAGTACATAAACGTAAAAATAATTGTAAAATACCTATGTACATGAGTATGTCATGTCATTACCACCTGTTATTTATGAAGTAAAGGGAGGTCTGTTAACAGTACAGGGAGGGTTTAAACAGTGTAAACGTAAAAATAAATTAAAATATCTATGTACATATAGGCTGATCCTACTTCGCGATTTTTCTGTCTCGAGCCGGGTCCCGGAACCAAACCATCGCGATAATTGAAGGAACACTGTGTATATATATATATATATATATATATATATATATATATATATATATATATATATATATATATATATATATATATATATATATATATATATATATATATATATATATATATATATATATATATATATATATATATATATATATATATATATATATATATATATATATATATATATATATATATATATATATATATATATATATATATATATACAGGTATTGGCATTTATTATCCTACTAGGAATCCTGTTCCATGCATCAGCTACTGTACGGTATTACCAAACCAGTTTTCACCAATTTCCCTTCTGAACCTGAATTTATCACGCTTAAAATCCATTACCCATTACGAGTTCTGGTTTGATCAAGAAGTTTTAAAACATTATGAATATCACCCTTGTTAATCCCTTTAAACCATTTATACACCTCAATCATATCGCCCCTAACTCTGGGCCTCTCTAGAGAATGTAGATTAAGTCTTTTTAATCTGTCATATGGTAGATTTAGGCATTGCATAATTAATTTTTTTTTTCCATTTTTTAATCTTGCTTAGGTTATTTATAATTTTTATTTTATCTTCGTTTACATTTGCAGATAGAAGCTCGTTCTCCTGTATCCTCTTCCTCTTCTACCGCATAAGTTACTTGCTCACGGCCACCATGCATGTCCCAGTGTACTGTATGACTGTTGTACAGTAGAGTAATGTATGTTAATTTCTAGCTGTAAAGTTAGTATTAATATCCTTTGTATATACTTAAAAATAGATACAGGGCTTTCTGCTTTGCTATGTAGTAATATGTTTTTTTACTTATATCTTTGGCATGGTGTGCCTATGTACGGTTTGGAACGTATCTTTTGCCCTTTATCATATTCCTATGGAAAATAACTTTTTTTTTTTCACGCGATTTTCCATTTACCCAACACTTCTGAGAACCTATCTAGGAGTTATTCTGAGAACTATATATATATATATATATATATATATATATATATATATATATATATATATATATATATATATATATATATATATATATATATATATATATATATATATATATATTCACTGTATTCCTTTTATACGCAATTTATTTATCCACGCAATTGCAATAACACCTCCCAAAAAAACTCGGATTTCGCGAATAACGCCCCCCTCAAAAAACTTTTCTTTTCTTTTATATTACTGTGACACCAGGATGGACCAAAAAATGATAAAATAAAACACCCTTTATCAGGCTGTAAAGAGAAACAGATGGAGAATGTAATGACCTGTCAGATGTGAAGGGATTATAAAAGATGTGTAATGACTATCCAGCTCTCTGCTGGGTTTTAATATACCTCTGCATTACTCTCATGATGTCTATTCCAAAAATTCTCCTTAGATCTTATTACTATTATTATTATTATTATTATTATTATTTTTAACAATAATTTTCCTCTGATGATGATTGTGGAGATTATTATTATTATTAATATCATTATTATTACGAATTTGTAATTTAACCATTATTTTTAAAATAAATAATGTAGTTTTGGTTGAATAAAGAGAGTTAATTAAAGATGTCTCTCTCTCTCTCTCTCTGTATTATCATTATTGTTATTATCAATATAATGTGTTATTATTATAGGTATTATTTTTGTACAGGACGTATAGGTTATTCAGGGTAAACTTACCTATCATTCTCATATAGCTTACGCTTGTTCGCTGTTATTTATGATGATGATGATATTCTCTCTTGAGGGTGACTGGAACTACCTTTTATTACCCCGCAGGTGGGTGTTATATATGGTAAACTTACTGTCACACTCATATTACTTTACGCTTGCGCGCTGTTATTAATAAAGTAAGAGTGAGTTGTTGACAGTGGAGGGAGAGTTTACAAAGGTAAAAATAAATGTAAAATAATAAATATGGTTCTGCTACTTCTTGGATTTTCACCTATTGTGGGTGGTCCCGGAACGAAACACCCGCGATTAAGGAAGGATTACTGTATATATATATATATATATATATATATATATATATATATATATATATATATATATATATATATATATATATATATATATATATATATATATATATATATATATATATATATATATATATATATATATATATATATATATATATATATATATATATATATATATATATATATATATATATATATATATATATATATATATATATATATATATATATATATATATATATATATATATATATATATATATATATATATATATATATATATATATATATATATATATATATATATATATATATATATATATATATATATATATATATATATATATATATATATAGTTCCGGTTTTACGTCACGGACTCCCTTATCAACCAAGGGCTAGGACGGTTGCCTTCTTGAGAAGGAATTGTTTTGGCAGATGTAATCCTTACGCTGAGTGCATGCCTTTGCTAACCTCAGACCGCGACGGGGCGCGAACCCTCGACCTGACGCCTCAGAGTCGGAGACGCTACCGACTGAGCCACGGTGACTACATATATATATATATATATATATATATATATATATATATATATATATATATATATATATATATATATATATATATATATAGTTCTCAGAATAATGCCTAGATAGGTTCTCAGAAGTGTCGGGTAAATGGAAAATCGCGTGAAAAAATGAGTCATTTTCCATAGGAAACAATGATAAAGGGCATAGATACGTTCCAAACCTTACATAGACACACCATGCCAAAGATATAAGATAAGTAAAAAACATATTTTATTACTACATAGCAAAGCAGAAAGCCCTGTATCTATTTTTAAGAGTATACAAAAGATATTCATATTCACTTTACAGCTAGAAATTAACATACATTACTATACTTCACTCTATTATGCACTGGGCAACAGTTATACAGTACACTGAGACGTGCATGGTGGCAGTGAGCAAGTAACTTATGTGGTAGAAGAGGAGGAGGATGCAGGAGAACGAACCTCTATCTGCATATGTATACAAAGATAACATAAGAATTATAAATAACCAAAGCTAGACTAATAAACGAAAAAAAAATTTAATCATGCAATGCCTAAATCTACCATATGACAGATTAAAAAAACTTAATCTACATTCTCTAGAGAGGCACAGAGTTAGGGGGGATATGAATGAGGTATATATATGGTTTAAAGGGATTAACAAGGGTGATATTAATAAAGTTTTAAAAATTCATGATCAAACCAGAACTCGTAATGGATTTAACCTTGAGAAATTTAGGTTCAGAAGGGAAATTGGTGAAAACTGGCTTGGTAATACCGTAGAGTATTCCTAGTAGGATAATATATGCTAATACCTTTTTTTTTTTTTTTTTTTTTTAGGATGGGATAGGATAGGAGGGGAAAAAAAGGGAGGGGATTAAGGATATAAGGGAATTGGAGGGAAAAGCACGAAAATTAAATAAAGTAAGAGAGAAAAAAGCGAGGGGCAGACCCTCATGCTAAGTTTTGATCTGGAATTCAGATTCTGAATTGTATTACTTAGACACCTTCAAATGTAGATTAGATAGACATATGACAGAGGTAGGGTGGGTGTATATATAATGTATAATGATGATGATCTTTTCTTATCGTAATCCTCTTTGTACTGGTGGAAGAAGCCTCCGCAGGTGCTTATTTACTATATTAATTTTTTTTTTAAATATAGTAAATAAGCGCCCGCGGAGGCTTCTTCCACAAGTACAAAGGGGATTATGATAAGAAAAGATCATCATTATACATTATATATACACCCACCCCATTGGGTAGAATAGAATGTTAGAGAGAGAGAGAGAGAGAGAGAGAGAGAGAGAGAGAGAGAGAGAGAGAGAGAGAGAGAGAGAGAGAGAGAGAGAGAGAGAGAGAGAGAGGAGAGAGAGAGAGAGAGAGAGAGAGAGAGAGAGAGAGAGAGAGAGAGAGAGAGAGAGAGAGAGAGAGAGAGAGAGAGAGAGAGAGAGAGAGAATCTTTAATTAACTCTTGTTCATTCAACCAAAACTACATTATTTATTGTAAAAATAATGGTTTAATTACGAATTCGTAAAAATAATGATATTAATAATAATAATAATAATAATAATAATAATCTCCACAAACATCATCAAAGGAAAATTATTGTTAAAAATAATAATAATAATAATAATAATAATAATAATAATAATAATAATAATAATAATAATAATAATAAGATCTAAGGAGAATTTTTGGAATAGACATCATGAGAGTAATGCAGAGGTATATTAAAACCCAGCAGAGAGCTGAATATTCATTACACATCTTTTATAATCCCTTCACATCTGACAGGTCCTTACACTCTCCATCTGTATCTCTTTACAGCCTGATAAAGGCTGTTTTATTTTATAATTTTTTGGTCCATCCTGGTGTCACCAAAAAAAAAAAAAAAAAAAAAAAAAAAAAAAAAAAAAAAAAAAAAAAAAAAAGGGGGGGGGGGAGGGGGCGTTATTCGCGAATTCCGAGTTTTTTATTATTATTTTTGGGGGGCATTATTGCAATTTCGCATATAAAAAAATTGCGTATAAAAGGAACAGGGTATATATATATATATATATATATATATATATATATATATATATATATATATATATATATATATATATATATATATATATATATATATATATATATATATATATATATATATATATATATATATATATATATATATATATATATATATATATATATATATATATATATATATATATATATATATATATACACCTAGTTCTTGGAATAACGCAAAGATAGGTTTTCAGAAGTGATGGGTAATGTGAAAATCGCGTAATGTAACGAGTAATTTTCCATAAGAAACAATGATAATGGGCATAGATGCGTTTCACAACCGTACATAGACACACTATGAAAAAGATATAAGGAAAACATATTTTATAAGTACATAACAAAGCAGAAAGTCCTGTAGTTATTTATATTAACATGCAAATAGTGTAGCGTATAAAAGATATACAGATTTACTGTACAGTAAACAAATTCGCAAGTTTGTTTGCTGTTTGTTCTTAATGCTTTTTTTCCATTCACTCCATATTATCCAATCGCATTAAGCAGTAGAAGAGGAGGAGGATGCGGGAGAACGAACCTCTATCTGCAAACGTTTTTCCGCCTCTGTATCAGTTGATGCACTTTCGCACGCTATTTCCCTGACGATATTATATCACAAGTTTGTTTGCTGTGTGTCCTTAATACTTTTTTTCAATTCTCTCCATAATATCCGATCTCATTAAGCGGTAGAAGAGGAGGAAGATGTGGGATAACGAATCTCTATCTGCAAACGTTTAAGGATGTTATTCCAATTTCGCGGATTTTAAACATGTGCAAAAAACGAACTACGTGTATACAGTATATATAAACACACACAGGGAGTTCTAATATAACGTCGTTCTGAGTTATGTCATTTTGCCATTACATCAGAGGCCAATAAATAATAAATTAATTTTTCTACCTACCTGGCAGGTGCGGTAAATTTAAACCGCATGAGCTGAACAGTTTGTTAATGTGGTGGATAAATATACAGCTAGCAGCACAGCTGTATTAATATTTATCAAGTTAAATATTCTCTCTCTCTCTCTCTCTCTCTCGTTATTCCTCCTACAACATTTTTCTATCTTTCATATTTATCACTCTCCGAGACGCGGCCAGGGTGAGGAAGGAGCGGGAAGGCCGCTGCTATTCTACACCACCCCGCCTGCTGCTGAGGAAGGCTCAGGCCCCCAATTAAAGGGGGAAACAGCCAAGGTATATGTATGTATGTATACTTGGTTATATTGAATAAAAAAAAAAAATACACATAGCAGTAAATAATACTTATTCAAATTACACACGAATATACATGCTTATTGGGATATGCCGTCGATTTTGGTATTGAAGCCAAAGCATAGCGATCTCTCCATCTTGATCATAAGGAGACTACACTGCCTTGTGACCACAGGGACATCATAGGAGTCGAACATTTCATGTGGTCATGGATGCAATCTCTGTCTTTGATGATCGTGGCCACGGTCGTACGAGCTAATTCGAGTTTGCAGCAAATGTTCGTAGAAGATTCTTCCTTTTCAACATGGATTGCCTCTTCCATTTTATTTTCCATTTCTTGGTGGCACTCTCATCAGAACTATCACTAACACACTTGGGAGGCATAGTAATGTCAGTAACGAGCAAACACAACGATAGAGCAGACGAAAACACTAGGCACAACATGGCTGGCGGGAATAAACTGAGCGGTGTTTCTTCTTCTTCTAATTCCACATGACACCGGATTCTTACACCACGCTGAACAAACTATTTCGAATAAAATTGTATTTAGGGCTATGTGCTTTTTTAAAGTAAATATAATTCTTCTATATAACCTTATATAATAACAAATAAATAAAAAAAAGCCATTAACTTGATAAATACAGCTGTGTTGTTAGCTGTGTATTTCGAATAAAATTGTATTTACAGCTACATGTTTGTTTTTTCTAAATTGTTTGTTTTTTCTAAATTCGAACCAGGAAAACTGCGGAGTAGGATCAGCCTTAAAAAAAAAAAAAAAAAAACTTTTTTTTAAAGATGATTATGACACCAGGACAGGCCAAAAATGATAAAATAAAATGGCCTTTATCAGGCTGTAAAGAGAAACAAAGATGGAGAGTGTAATGACCTGTCAGATGTGAAGGGATTATAAAAGATGTGTAATGAATATCCAGCTCTCTGCTGGGTTTACTATACCTCTGCATTACTTTCATGATGTCTATTCTAAAAAATTCTCCTTAGATCTTATTATTATTATTAATTATTATTATTATTATTATTATTATTATTATTATTATTATTGGCAACAATAATTTTCCTTTGATGATGATTGGGGAGATTATTATTATTATTATTATTATTATTATTATTATTATTATTATTATTATTATTATTATCATTATTATTACGAATCGTAATTAAACCATTATTTTTACTATAAATAATGTAGTTTTGGTTCAATGAACAAGAGTTACTTAAAGATTCTCTCTCTCTCCAACATTCTATTCTACCCAACCCCCCACATTCTCTTTGTCCCAGCCAACTAGGGAGGGGCACTTTACACAGTTATTAAAAGTAAATAAACCAACAGATGTACAAACAATGATGAGCCCTTAATAATAATAATAATAATGTTGATGATAATAATCTCCACAATCATCATCAAAGGAAAATTATTGTATCTCCACAATCATCATCAAAGGAAAATTATTGTTGCCATTGATAATAATACTAATAATAATAAGATCTAAGCAGGAATTATTGGAATAGGCATCATGAAAGTAATGCAGAGGTATATTAAAACCCAGCAGAGAGCTGGATATTCCTTACACATCTTTTATAATCCCTTCACATCTGACAGGTCATTACACTCTCCATCTCTGTTTCTCTTTACAACCTGATAAAGTCTGTTTTATTTTATAATTTTTTGGCCCATCCTGGTGTCACAATAATCTTAAAAAAAAAAATAAAATAAAATAAAAATAAAAATAAAAAAATAAAAAATTGCCAAAAAAAAAACCGCGATACAGTGAGAACGCGAACCAAGAAACGCAAATAACCGGGGGAACACTGTAATCCTTTAAAATAACCAAATTTATAAACAAATAAATAAATAAGGCCATTAACTTGATAAATATGACTACAGCAGTGCTGCTAGATGTGTATTCGTCCACTGCGCTCTCAACCTGTTCAGCGCGCGTGGTTTGAATTTTCCGCACCAGCCAGGCAGGTCGAAAAATTAATTCATTTATTAATTATTTATTGGCCTCTGATGTAACAGCAAAACGACATTAGATGAAGACCTACTGCATATATATATATATATATATATATATATATATATATATATATATATATATATATATATATATATATATATATATATATATATATATATATCTTTTGTTTTTTGAAGTAATTCATATTAAATATGTATATAAGAAAATTGCAATCTTAGCAACAGCACAGTGAAATATATCTAAAAGTAAATTATTTCTTTTCAAAGTTATAAAAAAGTGAATAAGTTATATTTTCTCAAGCACTTGCTATAAATTTCACAATTTTATTGAACATATATAAACATATAATCTTTTTTCAACTGATTCAGCATAAAAATATAGAAAGAAAAGCAATGAAAATAATAGTGCTGTCTAATATATCAAAAAGGGAAGTATTTCTTTGGAAAGCTATAAAGAAGTGAATAAATTTTAATTTCAACTAATTGCTAATAGTTTTTTTCATAAAACCTGAAAAAAATTGAAATAAATATATGCACATGGGGTCCATTTCAATGTCAGGGTACTGTTCCTAACAGCACACTTAAACCAGATTTCGAGGTAAGTTGGAAAACACCTAAATTTGAACCTATGATCCCACCAATGCTAAAAATAAATACTGTACTCTAAAACATAGCAAAATAATCTATGTTCTTAATCCTAGACATAAAAATAGTAAACCTACACGATGCAGTATTGCTTACCTTTATTACTGTGGCTAGCTTGCATCGAACAGCTTAACACCAGTGAAAGAGCAAAAGAACAGGTGGGGGATGATTGTTCTTCCCCCGTTTCCAATTTTCACAGCATTAAACAATCTATTTGTTCTCAGCTGAATTAACAGGCGGCTCACTGGGATGCGGCCTTGATGCTGGTCATCCATTCATAGCACTTACAATATTTTGATGCTGAAAGTATGTATCCACAGCGAATGAGTACAATAAACAATATAACAGACAAGAGGTTTAGAAGCAAAGCCTTTACAACAGCGCTTCTCTTAAAGATGCGTTCCTATTTCTGTATTATTATAGTGCAGTCCTTTTGGATTCCCTCTTTCTCCAAAATATATATTTGGTAATTTGGAAGTCCATTAAATGTAGGTCCTTCAAGTAAATAAATTAATAACTTGATATATACATAAACAAACTTTTTCAAATAAAGATCGTAATTACAACTATGTATTTGGTAATTTTGTATATAAATTGAGTCTAAAACCTTCAAAAACCAAATACATAAAAAAAAATAAAACCATTAACTTGATATAGTATATATGTACACAACAATGCCATGTGACTATTCTTCTGTCAACCTAAACAAACTTTTTCGCAAAAACATCGCTTTTATGGCTATGTATTACATAATTTTGTAAATAAAGTAAGTCTATTTCCTTCAAATAACCAAATAGATAAATAAAACATTAACTAGATACAGTATATACATATACAACAATGCTGTGTGACTAGTCTTCTACCAGCCTCAACATATTTTTTTGCATGAAGATCATACTTACGGCTATGTATTGGGTAATTTTGTAAATAACTAAGTCTAATTCCTTCAAATAACCAAAAATATAAGCAAATATATAAAAAAAAAAGTTATTTTGATACAGTATAAACGTATACAATAAATATTGCATTCACAGCTATGTATTGTATTTGGTAATTTTGTAAACAACTTAAGTCTATAATGAATAAAACTATTAACTTGATACAGTATAAACATATACAGAACAATAATACCACGTGATTATTCTTCTGCCAACTTCAACAAACTTTTTTGAATAAAGATTGTATTTACAGGTATGTATTTGGTGATTTTGTGAATAAATTAAGTCTAATTCCTTCAAATAACAAAACACATAAACAAATACATAAATAAAACCATGAACTTGATGGTATACTGTATATGTATACACTAATGCCGAGTGACTATTCTTCTACCAAGCTCACAAATTTTTCAGTGTGTGGTATGAATTTACCGAACCAGCCAGGTAGGTCAAAAACCAAACTTCTTATTAAATTATTAATTATTTATTGTCCTCTAACGTAACGGCGGAATGACCTAACTCGGAAAGACATATTACGGGGACCCCAATTTAGGTTTTTCAGGAATTATAACAAAACGTAATGCTAGTGAGAGCACAGGTATGCAACTTACTAGGAAAATAATGTGAGACTACTTTTCACCAGTCATTTGCTTCATTTGGCAGTGCTACTACTACTACTGCTAGTGTCACCAATATCGTCTGTCTGGCAGAGCACTATTGCAAGAATTTATAAATTCATATACTTATTATTCAGGTAGGGAATGCTGTATCATTGTAATATTTATATACCGGTATCTATATTCAGGAAGCAAAATTCTACTGAGTGGATGACATATATAGATATTTTCTTTTCATCAAAATCCTGCACCCTGTGATAATTTATTGTTTGGATACATCGTAGGTATAGGGTTAAACACAGTAGCCTTCCAGTTTGCCTATTCCCAAATTGCCAACACATATTAATCTAGGTTAAGATTAGTTTTATGCACCCCTTCCATAACCTTACTGAGATCAGTGTGCCACCACTTCCTACATTGTGCTGTACTGCTGTATAAACACTAAAATTCACCCTTTTAATGTATGTAAGGCTTCAAATTTGCGATAAGTTAGGCTAGTTGGGTTAGGTTATGTTAGGTTGGTTAAATTAGGTTAAATATTTACCCACTGTCGCTCACCATTATCGGCTCTAACACAAGAAAAATAGTGATTGCCGAGAAACAGTTATCACATTCATTCAAAAAACATCAAAACTTACGAAAAAGAAAAAAAATGCGAAGTTTAATAGCAAAATTGAAGGGGTGCAACCAACGCATCTTAACCATAATCTGATTTTACTAGTAGTACAGTACACACGAGTGATTGTAGGAATGGATTTAGGTTAGGTTAGCTTTGGTTAGGAGAATATGAGTCGACAATTTACCATCGAATTCCTGACCTTTTTTGCCTGACCAACAACCAGGAAGTGCGTCAAATATATGTGAATACGTGTTGAGACCTCACGTCGAACGATGTCAGCTCGCCTCAGAAGCCACATATACACGAACACGTTGCTCACCTAAGTCGCCGCTCACAGCTGATTTCTTGTTATTACAATGGATTCATCAGTGTTGCCAGGTGGGCTGGTCCGAAATTCCCCAGACAATAGGATAAAAAATCCCCCAAAACCTTCAAATATTCCCCATTACAGTAAATCAATTTTAATCAAATAATAGAGCATTAATAATTTCTTTATAAACACAGTGACCCTCTGTACAGAACCCTATAGAAAACAAAATACACCGCAATTGTGACCACAGAACTGGTTTATCTCATCACCTTTTATTCATCTTCTTTGATATTCGTGTTATTTTTTTATTCTTTTAAAGAGTTTTACATATGCCAGACGCATAGTCAGTAAAAGCCAATTTAAAGTTCTTTATTCAGAATCCCTTATAATTACCTTAACAATTTTTTATTTAAATCAAATTATGTATATTGTATCTGATCTAATTCAAACAAAAAATATCTTACCGACAGTGGTTTTTATTTAAAAATAACTAAAGAAACAGAAATTCATAAAAACAATTTCAAAATAATGGATAATTATTAATTATCAATCATGACGTATTTCATAATACAGTACAAAGCATATTAATCCGAGTCACTGTGTCACCCTTTTATATATATATATATATATATATATATATATATATATATATATATATATATATATATATATATATATATATATATATATATATATATATATATATATATATATATATATATATATATATATATATATATATATATATATATATATATATATATATATATATATATATATATATATATATATATATATATATATATATATATATATATATATATATATATATATATATATATATATATATATATATATATATATATATATATATATATATATATATATATATATATATATATATATATATATATATATATATATATATATAGATGTCTTGAATATATTTCAAGACAGTTTATTTCTACGTACATTATGTAAGTGTTATTTTGCATATAGTTTCGCG
>JAXCGZ010014544.1:0-2500 GCA_037179515.1 Halocaridina rubra
GTATGTATGCATATATGTATATTCAGTGTATATGTGTGCAGGCCTAAATATCACGAATATATATAGACGTGACACACATATAAATAGGGGTTAGATATGAAGGAAAATTTAAGTGACTTATTGCTGAGAACTTATAGATAAAGGGGAAAAATTGTTAAGCATTGCGATTTTGAGTATGTTGTTCTTGATGGTAAAATTAGATTATAAAACTGACTTAACTGCCTCCATAACAGATAAGTAGAGTGTGTGTCGGATTGGCGAGCACTTGGTTTCGAAGTTACGTAGAAAAGATCAAGACGGTTTCTAAGAATCTGAAAATAGGTACTTTATTAAAAGCTTTAATATTATATCAGTAGTAGTAGTAGTAGTAGTAGTAGTAGTAGTAGTAGTAGTAGTAGTAGTAGTAGTAGTAGTAGTAGTAGTAGTAGTAGTAGTAGCAGTAGTAGTAGTAGTAGTAGTAGTAGTAGTAGTAGTAGTAGTAGTAGTAGTAGTAGTAGTAGTAGTCATAAAATTCCATAAAATGCAAAGATAGCAAGACCTCAGTGGAAAGAAATCTTTACCTAACGACTGCCCAATGACCCTTAGCTTTGAAGTTTGACTTAATGAGGATCATAAATCCCAGAAGGAGGTTGGAAGATCTAAATCAGGGAATTGTATGGAATTGATGAGCGTAATTCCATGGAATGATGCAGTTTCTTCCTTCTAGAAGTAAGGCTATAGATTGCACCTTCAAACATTTTCTTCACTGCATAATAAGACTGCATCTTACATGAATACTATTAACACTGCTACCAAACCTATAATTACTACTATTACTTTTACTACTACTACTACTTCAACTACTTTTCCAACAACAACTAATTCTATTAAAAAATAATAACTATAAAAATAAAAATAATTATAATAATAATAAAAATAATAATAATAATAATAAAAGTAATAATAATAATAATAATAATAATAATAATAATAATAATAATAATAATAATAATAATAATAATAATAATAATAATAATAATAATAATAATAAGCATAGTAATAATAATAATAAAAATAAAAATGATAATAATTATAATAATAATAATAATAATAATAATAATAATAATAATAATAATAATAATAACAATAATAATAATAAGAATAATATTAATAATAATAATAACAATAATTATAATAATAATAATAAAAATAATAATAATAATAATAATAATAATAACAATAAAAATAATAATAATAATAATAATAATAATAATAATAATAATAATAAAATAATAATAATAGTAATAATATTAATAATAATGATAATAATAATAATAATAATAATAATAATAATAATAATAATAATAATAATAATAATAATAATGATAATAATAATAATGATAATAATAATAATAATAATAATAATAATAATAATAATAATAATAATAATAATAATAATAATAATAATAATAATAATAATAATAATAATAAAAATAATAATAATAATAATAATAATAATAATAATAATAATAATAATAATAATAATAATAATAATAATAATAATAATAATAATAATAATAATAATAATACATACATACATATACCTTCGCTGTTTCCCCCTTTAATTGGGGGGTAGCCGACATCAAGAAAGGAAAACAAATAGGGGGATTACTTTGCTCTATGGGCAATGACGAAGGAGCTAGCGACCGTTCAGATGGCACTGCTGGAGTACCACAGCCCATCCTCCCGGCTCTTCCACAACCTGTGTCGCTTCACAACTGCCAGCTCCTCCTACTGCCCCTATCACAGGGCTATCTCTGTAAGATGCAGCCCCGTGGTAACAGCAGATGCCCATCAGAGCCGCGTCACAATCGCTCGCCACTCATTCCTATTCCTAGCACGCTCGCTTGCTTCCCTTACATCCATCCTCCTATCATTCAGGGCTCTCCTTACTCCATCCATCCATCCAAACCTAGGCCTCCCTCTAGCATTTCTCCCATCAACTCTCGCATTCATCACCTTTTTCAGCAGCCTTTCATCATCCATCCTTTCCACATGGCCAAACCATCTCAGAACATTCATATCTACTCTGGCTGCAATTTCTCTCCTCATACCCGTTTTTGCTCTCACCACTTCATTCCTAACCCTATCCAATCGAGATACACCAATCATACTCCTCAGGCATTTCATCTCAAACACATTTAGTTTCCGTCTCTCACTTACTTTCATACCCCATAACTCTGATCCATACATCACAGTTGGCACAACCACTTTCTCATACAAAACTTTCTTAACATTCATTTCCAACCCTCTATTCTTCATCACTCCTTTCAATGCACCCAACACTTTACATCCTTCATTCACTCTGTGACACACATCTGCTTCCACTCCACCATTTGCAGCTATAACCGAGCCTAAATACTTAAACTGATTAACCTCCTCAAGTGTCTCTCCATTCAACATAACATTGAATCCAGCGCCATCCTCATTTCTTGTACACCTCATAACCTTACTCTTTCCC